>JAJEKB010020394.1:0-13100 GCA_022393335.1 Macrotrachela quadricornifera | reverse complement strand
GTAAATTGTTTCGTATCTTTTTTAAATCGTGCTGCAATGTATTCACATGAACCACTATTAATTTTCAAATATTGTCCACTAAATGTTGTATAATGTGTATTTCGTAAAATACTGCATGTACGTGAACAGTCCAGTTTGGTACATGACCAGTGTCCTGATACACATGTACTGAAAAATAAATTGAATAAAAAAAAAATTGTTTTTATAGAATTACAAACCATTCGTTACAATCTTGACTAATTTTTGAACCATATGGAAATATTTTATTATTCAATTTACACGAACAATGTTTGGGATATACACATCTATTTGTCTACAAATAAAAGTAAAGTTAATATTTATTTTATATTAATTGATAAACATACATTTTCATCACGAATCATATTTGTTGGACAATCGCATCCAGATCGATATTTATGGCAATTTTTCCATATTAAATGATTCGAACATGTTTTTGGACATGATGCCAAACTTGTTTCAGTAAATATTAAATTATTTGGACAAATGATTTTCGATTTGTTACATTTGTCGCTATTACAATGAAATTGACCACGTAGACAAATACTAAAAAGATAAAAAAGAATTTATAAATAGAAAAAAAAAGAATTTTATTATCTACCAAGTTGAACATTGACCACGTTTAATTATCGATCCAGGGTTATGATATGATTTTGTTCGTTCATCAAAGCATGAACATTGTGATTCTTTTTTACATTTTATTGGCTCGCGTCTATTTTGATTTGTATCATAATAATTATTTTGCTTACAAACACAACCTAAGAAGAAAAAAAAACTTTCGAAATGAACTTGAGTATTATTTGCGATAAATCTTACCGGCGAGACATTGTTGTCTACAAACGGAATTTAATTCATGTTCATCATCTCTATCTGAACATGAATTTAAACATGAATGAGGACATTCTTCATAAATAGTTCCAGCAGCACATTTACCAAAAACTGATTCACATTCACCTCGCCATTCAGTATATTTTTGTGGAAGATCAGAACCAGTCAATGCACATGCATGAGCAAATATTGAATGCCAATAACAAGAAGCACGATTATTCATAGTAATTCGTGTATAATGTTGATCTTCGATACAAGATAAAAGAAGTCCAAAAACATGTGCATCAGATTTACAAACATTATTTTTTATACGATGACAATATTTTTCCTAATTAATTAATAAAATCATATTTTGAAAATTATAATCAAAATACATACTGCTTTTGATCGATCAAATTTTTCTGGTATATCTTCTTCTGAGTTACTACTTGGTATAGTATCATTAATTAAATATGCTTGACTGAAAATATGTGTATCACATGTTAATTTACCATTTGGTAAACGTAAATCATTATCTTGATTGTAATCAAATGATCCACAAAGACCACGGACACGCTCTCGATAAAATGATTCTAATGTAATATAAACAGCATTTCCATCATATGCAATATGCATATCTTTCGATTCGATTAAAATAAAATGAGATGTTGCTTGACGTATAGTTAAATCATTAGTTTGAAATGGAAGTTGCTCAAGTTTATTATTATTTAATTTGATAGAATGTACATTAGATAAAATTACTGTATTAATACCAATAGTAAATTTTAATTGACGTTCAAAATTTTTTTGTACTGAAACTTCAATTCGGAAATTTTTTGCTGCACTATCAATATTCTAAATATTACATTATATAATTAATTAAGAAAAACATAGAGAATTATGTAACTTTATCAAAATCTATTAAGACGCATAAAAAAAAACATTAAAACATGATTACATTTGGTGGCAGCTGCTCTTTTTCGAAATTATTTTTCTCGATCAATCGAACACGAAAACATCTGTTTCAATGTGCAATTATTTTTGTAACAAAAAGATAGCAAAAAAATTTATATTCTAAGGTATTAGTATGTTCGAAAACATACTCCTTTAAAAATTTGAATAAATAAATATTACAAAATTCTCTAAAATCTCTTTCATTATAAGATGAAGAAAAGCAATAAAAGAATATGTTTGAAAACTACTCGAAAAATCGAATTGAATACACGAATAAAAAATTTGTTGATAAAACTTTTTCATTTTCTTACTTGAACTAATAGATAATTAGCTGGTTTAACAGTAAGCAATGCCCCATCGAATGTTTCCAAATGGGTAAGACCAACGACTGAACATGTTCGAGATGAAGTTGGTTGATCATTACAAATCCATCCACCATCTTTACATTGACTATAAAACAATAAAAAATTAAAAATAATAGACTATAAATTTTCTCTTCAAACCATTTTTTTCCTTTTCGAAGTAAAATTTCATTAGGCATAAAGACTCTTCCACGATGAAGACATGTACATTCATCTTGAGGTACACATTCACGGTTTCGTCCTTCATCAATCAATGTTCCATTTGCACAAACACAACCAGAACGGCAATTACGCAAACATTCTTTATTATCAGATTTTACATAAGGATTTTGGCATGTTTTAGGACAACGACTAACACATTTTGAAAATACTCTATCTGGAGGACAATCGGAAAGTTTGCCATTACTAAAAAGAAATAATTTATAATTTGTTAAATGAAAAAAACGAGAAAAGATTTTTCTTATTTTCATACCTATGTTTGTAACCGGTCAAACAGCGGATAAAAGAGGATTGTTTACTTTGTTGAGAAGTACAAACTTGTACAATCAACAAAAAAGCCAACACTTTACCAACAGAGCTAAGCATTATTATGTTGGCTTTCTTTTTTCAATCTCTATATTTTTGTATCGAGTAGGAGGGTTACAAGCCTATTATATCATGGGATATTTAATGATGGTCTACCCATATTTTTTTCTTAACAAAGAAAAATTACATTTTATCTGGTAACATTTGGAGGAAATGGTTGCTTTTTTTTGTGCACAAAAGATAATATAATAGAAAATTGATGGTAAATGATGATGATATCCTGATGGTGCGTATTTTTTTCATAATCATTTAATTTTTTTTCAACTGCACGACATTTTAATGGCAATATGCACTTGTATAATAAGCTGTATACAGTAGTGAATAATACAGCCATTATTTAATTCAAAAGAAAAAAAATTACAAAATTATTAAGAAATTTCTAGTAGGAAGCTATTTTGATTATCATCGACATACTGCTTTTTCACACTCTTTCTATTATCTGAGTGCAGATTTCAAGAAAAAAAAACAACAATTTTATCGAGCTTTAAAATGTTTGAAATATGAAAAAACAGCTGGTTCATCATTAAAAGATTCACGATTATTCTGCAGTATTTTTACTACGTAGTAACGAGTCTTAGCGACAAATATATTGATGCTCTCGTAATCAACTAATAAATTGACATTTCCGATCAAAAATCTCTTTAATAAAGTTGTAAAATAATAGAAAGTTTGATACTCAATCGATTTCGTTTAATATATATATATATGTATATACTATTGTCTAATTAAATTCAAGTATAATTAGAAATGACATTTAAACTTTTAAGTTAATTTTTCTGTATATCATTCTGTTTCATTAGTTCGAACATCGTCGAACTTTTGCTTGAGAATAATGTTTTACATTGAGTTATTACAATAATCACATTTAGAATATTATTTTACAGAATGATTTCAAAGTTCTGAGATTATTTAGAAAAATTGTTTGTTTTCTCCTGTTAGATATTCAAAAATATCCAAAGTTTTCTATCAATGTTCTTATAAATAGGTGAGTAGCATCGTTAATTTTGATATCTTTAGTCCTAGTAATAAGAGAGGAACCTATGTTCACATCCAACAAAAGCTTTTTCTTAATTATATCTGACACTTTCATAGATATTTTTCTTACACACAAATGAAGATATTTTTAATACCTTTCATTACTTTAAAATATTTGTTCAGTCAAGCTACTTTTTATTGTGTTCGCAGATGTAAGTTAGACTTTTTTCCTCATTCTTATCTGCAAGATCAATCACTCCATTTTCTTGATGCAATTTCACACTACGTGTACCATATTATGCAAATTGAAAAAAGAAGGGAACCAAATGAAACTACAATTGCGTAAATGCATTTTTCTTTAGTGTAGCTTTGGTTTCTTATTATATATTTAATCATATTATAATAATGACTACTACATCATTGATATTACAAAAACAAAAACTAGAAACATATTCTCTCATTCTGCTAGACACTATAATAAATAGTTTTGAAAAAAATATTAAAGTTAAGAAACAACTTCGAACATTTATTAATCACTCAATAATCTTTGACAACGATAATGAATGTGAAGAATATATTCAATTAATACTAAAAGAAGATCGTGTCATTTTTATTGTTAATGGATATTTAAATTAAAAAAAATCGTTCTTCGTATACATAAACTTCAACACATGTTCTCTAATTTATGTATATTGTATGCATAAAGAAAAAAAAATGAATAATGGACTCAACAATTTTCTGAGGTAAAATAAAAATTTTCGCTACTTTACAAAATATGCAATTATTTTTAGCCAATTATCTGCGCTATTATTTCATCTCAGTCATACAGCACATAAAAACAATTGTCGTTCATTTCATAGGTAAAAGCAGTCATCGTACTTTTAAATGATCTCAGCAAGAAGATTCTCTCAGACCAAAGTTATTGATTTATCGATAATATTATAAAATTGATGAAGCATTTTCTATTACCGTATTTTCTACAGGTGTTGACAGAGAAGAACAATCCACCAGTGAAAGGAATGATCATTTCATTTATGCACAATTATTAATTGGTGCTCTTATTTGAATGTAATCAAATTTGACTGACAAAGATAAACTGGCTAGTTCTACTTTGCGGATACTTTTTTTCACTAATTAAGACAAAAATGTCTGCATAGGAAAAAGTGTCTGCAGCGTGGAATCGAGGGAGAGGGGTAGACAAACAATGATGATGGCATCATCAGAGTAAATGAACATAGATATCACATGATATCTGTAGATTTTGACGAACCGGAGTTCGGTATTTATTGTAGAAACAATAAGAGAACAGGAACAACAAAAAGATGGAAGAGTCAACGATGGTTCGAGTAGAACAAGAACAAATTCAACAATGCACAACACGTCGTAGAAAACCAAAAACAGTGATCAATGAAAATCTTCTGATTCAAGCAAAACACGAATATTTAGATTGTGTTTTGAACCTAACTGGCTATCAGAAGCGATTAAGCATTCTCTCTTATCGATATATCCAGGTGTTCGATGCTAATGAAAAAGACGATCTTGATTATGAACCAAAGTAAAACTGGTCGCTCAATTGTCTGTTATGAATAAATTTTTCTTTACTTTTAGTATAATAAACTTTCTTTTACTTTTAGTATAATAAACTTTCTTTTACTTTTAGTATAATAAACTTTCTTTTACTTTTAGTATAATAAACTTTCTTTTACTTTATGATGTGATCACATTGTTTCTCGTTCTCTCTCCTCCGATTCCACGTTGCGGACACTTTCTCTTATGCGGACATTTTAGATTCTCTCTCCCTGTTTCTACTTTGCGGATACTTTTTTTCACCAATAAATATCTTTTAGTGATATATAAAACAATCATTTCTATATCATTTATTGAACAAAGCACTTCCAATAAAAAATATTGATTTACTTTATCTTTTCCGATTCTTTATTCGTGATATTGAACAACAATTTGAGAAGAACAAATATTCTTCTTCTATTTATGTTTATCATAATCAATTGATGTTGAAAGATGAAAATATTGACGAATAATATGGAAGGATTCATCTCAATAAACTCCTTTCTTTCAACATCATTTAATCACGAATTAGCTCTTTTCTTTCTTATTGATTCGGATGTTACAAACGAATTAGAACGTATCTTTTTTCGAAATCGATACTGATCCTCGCTTGAAGAATGGTAAATTATTTGGTAATATTACATCACATAATTATTTTCCTAATGAAGAAATTCACTTCATGATAGGATCAATTTTTCAACTAATTCCATCAATCATAATGATGATGAAATATAGATGATTCTAATGAAATGATGTACTGATAATGATTATCAATAAAAAGTGTTAGTCGAACATTTAAAAAGTGAATATGATGATGAAGGAAATGCTTTTATTTTATTCAGTGATGTTTTGATGAAGATGAATAGAATTAATGATGCTAAAACGTATTATCATTTTTTTCTTGAACAATTAATACCTAATAACGAATATTTTGCTCGCTTCTATCACACATTTGTCGATATTACTATAAGAAAAAATGATTTGGATTTGAGTCTTATCTGGTTTGATAAATCTCTTGAAATCAAACTATGAATTTTAAGATTAGATGATCAAAAGATGACAAATGATTATTATAGTAGCGGTAGAAATTATCGAAAAAAGGAAGAATTAGATCTGCTCATTAAAATATTTGAAAAAGTATTAGCAATTTAGAAAAAGATCATTACCAACAATTCAATAGAAATAGCTAAATGTTATAGTGATATTGGGCACATTTATTTGAGAAAGAAAAACTTTTAAAAATAGTCAAATACCATCAGAAAGCCTTTTGCATTTTCGAGAAATAACTTACAAAGTATTATCTTACCTTGGCTTCATTACACAATAATATCACTTATGCATATCGATACCTTAAAAACTATAATTTCTCATTGGAATATACAACTGTTGTTTTTGTAATCTCTTAAAGATCTATTCCTCCTCAACCTTCACAAACTGGTTGAGTGTTTCAGAATATTAGTTCGGTTTATGAAAAACAAGGCAAATTAAAAGAATCTTTATCATAGTTAGAAAAAGCAGTCAATATATATCGATAGACATTGCCTATTATTTACTATTATATAACTGATATCGACCGAAAAATTTGACGTGTTTCAGCTCTACTGAAACAGTATTAGCATTCGACTATATGAACAAAAATTTCTAATTTTTAAATTTTAGAATTATATACTTTGTAATATAGATCTGTATTCATAGAAACGCATAAATTACATGGAAAATTTTCTTTATCGATCAACTTTATTGCAATTAGCAGAAATTTAATGTTTAAATAATAAAAAAAAAAATCTTTTTTTTTTGTAAAAAAAACATGTTTAAGAAGAGAATAATGTTGAGAGAGATACAAGACATTGACCAAACACAAACTTAAGTACTAAAGAGAATAAAATATATATTGTGTCACTGCAAGGATAATTCATGTTTCGTTGTTGTATCCTACGTTTTTATCGTTACTTTTAAGGATTAACGAAATTTATTATATGAATATGTACAACTGCTTTAATTGAATAAAAATAAAGGCATGACATATGAAACTTTGTTTTTATTATTGTTCCAATCAGTTCAATGCAAGTCATGCGTGAGAAGAAAAAGATCTCTAAAAGAAAAATATAAGGTATTTATCTAAGAAAGGCGCAAATAAACAAAGAAGAAACAAAAAACTACATTGATGACAACATGTTCTAATATTCAAAACAATAATCTTGAAAAAGTTTATCTTATTTGGATTGATAAATTAGTAAATAAATCAAAAGAAAACCTTTGTGGTCAATAACACTTTTGATTGATTATGATACATCTTAAAATATTTGACAATGTTGAAGATTATGACCAATATATATTGGTCAAATATCAAAAAATGATTGAATTTGTTTGTTTCATCTCTTGAGGATGGAAAGCACATATATGTAGTTCGATGCTGATTCAGCCAGTACTTAACCTAAGCATGCTTTTTACAATACTATAGGCTTTTCATACTTACTCTTATCTTTATTCTATCATTAGAGTATCACAAGAAATATGCTTAGGCTAGACACCGATCGAATCAGAATCGAAGCGCATATATGTACTTTCTATATCAAGGAGTTAATTGTAAGTAATCGGTCAGCTCAAAAGAGTGTACTTTGAATTCATGAGTATCGACAAATCTTTTGAACTTATATTTATAATAGAATAATTTGTAACGTGACGTTTATTAAACTTCTGTTAAAGAATAGAGTACTTCGATATCATACAATTTTCTGAAAATAGATATAAGACTTTCCTCTGATAAATCATTTAATTTAATCAATCAGCGTTCCATATTTATCTATGCCTTTGTATTTTTTATTGACTTCTAAAGGTAACTATTTATATATGATCATTCTATTTGTTTGTTTCTGATCGATGTTGGCAATGATCATCAATGAAAAAAATGATATATGCATTTTTTTGTAGTCTAAATAAAGAATAACCAATTAATTGAATGAATGTTTTTTTCTCTATCTGTCGCTGTTGTTCAGAATATCTAGTAAGATGGATAAACCTATGTAACTATTAATTGCTATTTCTATCCTATTAAGAGAATTACGTTTTTATGAGATAAATTAAAGTTTTACTTCAATATTTCATGTTAATAAACTGTAAATTTATGCAATGGTATACGTAGTTTTATATTGCTCTTTTTTTGTCAGAATACATTGGCGAGGGTCATTCACCTCTGTTTGTACTATCCATGTAGCTTATTCGAAAAATTGAATTGGTGGGAACTATTTTTTGAAATCACTATCTTTACTTGCTACAGATATTTTGAACTTCTTTTTTCAGATTCAATGCATTATAGATAAATAATCGCTAATATAGTATTGTTTTGAGGATGAAAATATTGGTAATTTGAATACCTGTTTACAACAACCATCTTTTAATTATAATTACTTTCTCTAATGTTGTTTTAGTCATTTTATAGTAAATATCAATAAATTAATGAAGAAAAAATCCTATCTTGCAATACTATCGGTTAATTCTTAAAAAGTTAGTATAAATTTCAATTATTTTTATTTTACGTGACTAAAGAAAAATAGTACGATTGAAAATTAGAAAAATATTGATAGAAGTCTGTTGATAAATCATGTCAACTAAATAGAAAAAAAATGTTTAATTTTCACCAAACTAATCCTACTTTGTTCTTCTATGAAATGATTTTTTACTCTTCGAAGAGCATTATATATTGAATCGATAAAGAATATAGTTTATTAAAACTAATTTTGAATGAAAAAAGAAATTGTTCAATATAATCATCATGAATATTAATAAGATGTAATCTAATCAGATGAAGATATTTAATTATTGTTAGATGTTCATTATTATCATTATAAAATTTTTTATTTTGTGATTGAAAATTTTCAATAATTAGTTCTTCAAGTAATGGAAATGATTGAGAAATTTTAGGAAAAAATTTATGTTGAAAAGGACGTTCGTCAAATAATGATATTCTAGTGACACATTTGAATGAATCATCTCGAAAATGATTGGTTATTTTATCATAATTTTTTATTGTATATGAATATGAATAATAATGACATTGACCAAAATTTTCTTCTGGAAAATAATCAATACAAGGAATTATTTTATGATTTCGAAAATTTTTAAATATATTTTGAATATCTTCATTTGATCGAATATAATAAACATTTTTTTTTCTTCAATTCTCATATTTAAAATAAGTATTTGCATATTGGATGCAGAAGTGCTAAAATTTTTTGCTTATAAAAGAATGTTTCATTATTACTAGTCAACGACAAACATTTCAAATTATTGAGTTTTTTCTAGAAATTTTTTTTTGTAATCATTTAAGTAAGATATAAATGTCTTCCTTAATTTCATGTCAATGCTATGAGATGGAAGAAAAAAATATCCAACATGTACATAGAAACGACGAAGTTCATTCATCGGCGGGCCAGCAACAAAATTTTAGGTGTGGCAAGAATAAATTTTAGTGGAGCAAACGCTAAGAAAAATCGTTTTAGGACTCAATTTTTGTCAAATTATTGATTATTCCAAAACTTTTGGGTGTGGCAACTGCCCCACCTTGCCATGCTGGTGGCCCGCCGATGAGTTCATTCAAACATCCATCAAGTAAACATAAAAGATCGATCGATGTGATCATACTTATATACAATTCCAAGAAAATAGAAGGAGAAAATATTGAATTTTCATTATTAAATGATAGTTCGAAACAATATTGCAAATTAATTAATGGAGAAAATATTTTAAATATATTTTCAAAGACAAAATTTGTCAAACCATACCTTATACTTGTCGGTTTATTAAGAATACAAAACTAAAGTGTCAAAAAATGTTGAAATTTTTTGAATAATGAATTTTCTTCTTAAAAAATAAAAATAAAATTTCACTACATCAAATAAAAACATTCAAAAATATTTTCTTCGTACTGTGCTCTAATAGTTTTATTGAAGTTAAATATTTTACTATTAAATATACATCGAAGTCTTTCGTATTCTATACTGGCTAAACAATGTTTATGCAAGTTAGAATAATCATTAACAAGAAGAATACATTCTATAAATAATGATTCAACAGTTAGACATTAGATTTTCTGACGAATTTTAGGTAATATCTTTCGACAGAGTCTATGCAATATTTGATTGTCTAATGAATAGATATGATCATTGGATGAACTTCTTGTTAAAATTTTAACCAATCTTAAAATATTGAATTATACAAAATTCTGTTCAGTTATCTGTTGTTACAGGTCTTTTTTTGAAAATTATTTCAAATAATTCTCTCCTTCAGAAATGTAGTCTACCATAAGAAAAAGAAAATTATTCTCAAGCATCGAATTTTTTTCAAAAATTCTTTCTGACTAGGAAAATGAGAAGAAAAAACAGATATTCTTGTATATAGTACATATTTCTAGAGAAACCCATCCAAATAAATCTATTCAAAACAAGTTGTGCGATGTGAATAAGCTTGTAATCGATAGCAGAAGATGACAGGTACGATAAAGAATTTCCTACTGATCTAACTACGTATTGAACTGACTACAGTGATTTTGTCATTTTATGATATATAAGAGAAGAAATTTCATCAATGTCAATGACGTCAATAAAAATGCAGAGTATACATTCATGCGCAAAATGAAATGTCTCAAAATCCTGTATAATAAATAGTGAAAAATTTCTAAATGTCATAACTATCAAAACCAAAAGTATTTTTAATTTTCAATCTTTGATATATTTCTTGTAAATTTCGTAGTGATTGTAATTCAGCCGTGTTAGACGTTTCATTGGCTCATTCTCAAAAGGGATACGTTTTTACAAAAACTTTCTTCTATAAATATGCTCAGAGCTATTTAAAGACTATTCCGCTCTTTCTGATATTCATTGAAAATTTCATGGTCATTTAAATAAGTGTTATCTATTTTTTAACTTTGCTGGTTCTTCTCCAGTACGGGTTGGCCAAAAGAAAGCCTCAACTGGAAATATCCATGTGATTCAATACAATACCTTACTACTATCTGCTTCAAAGGTCTAATTCTCAAAACAAATATTTTTTAATATAGTATTCTTCGATAAACATGTTTATAGCTAATTAAATACTTCTCATTTATTTATTTGCCTGTAATATATATTTTCACGAACAGCTATTTTAATAAAAATTATCTATTTTTTTAAAAATATTAATGACTTTTTTTGAGCAAAAGTTGACAGAAGATGTGAAAATGATCGAAAAATATCCATTATTGTTCAAATAGCTACTCCATTCGTAGCAATGTACATTATTTTATGAGTTATGGATAGCTAGAATTATTAAAAAATTATTATAGCATTTTGAAGTAATTAATAGCTATTCATGTAAAAAAGAGATCTACAGATTTTTCGTAATCGATGGTGCGATAAAAAACTATTCGAAATTATATAAGAAAGGAAACGACTATTTAAATAACTTAATGGTAGTGTACACTTCTTTATATAACTATCAATGTTTTAATTGGCTACTGGAATCAAACAGTTATGATAGTACTGTACAGGCGTCACACTTTAAATATCCATATGAAGCTCTAAATAGCAACGACGTTTAATTAAAAAACGTTTCTTTTGAGAAGCTATGATCCTAAACATGAGAAACGGTAAGAATTTATATGAAAATATGCAGAGAAAAAATGTAACAAGATAGACATCAGCTGAAGAAATATAAGATGAGTTATATTGAATAGGATCACGTCGGAAGGTTAATGAAATGTCTGTAATATATACAAATTTCTTCAGCTTTGATTAATTGTATATAAATTTATCAAAATTGTGTATCGTTCATTTCCGATAGTTTTTTTTCTATCAAATATTGTTCCATGTCGCGATTTTTCCTTTAACATTGCATTTTTTCATTTTGTTTCTATCAAAGCTCTACCATTCGACATCTTTCTTTTATTTCTATAATATTCAATGAGTTTTAATTTGTCAAAATACACATTATTTAGGGAATAAATTCTGACTGTAGAGAATCTATAATTGTATTTAAAATAGATCATTCCAATGCCAAGAAGTTTACAATGTCTAATCAATAAACAACGATATTCTATCACCAACGAAGACTGTAAAGTCATAAAAATGTAAAAAATGTTGTTCTTTGTGAGTATATTTTTAGCGAAAATGAATTCCTTTGTACATTACATATGAACAAGTATTTTATGTTGTCATTCTTAAAACTTAATAAAAAAGAATTTCGCTAGAATATGCGTCTGTATATTTTTCGTATTAATAGATATAGATATACCAAAATTAAAGATAATATTCAGGTAGTTAAAAGAACTTGAATAGCAAAGTTTGAACATAGTTGGATTTATCATTAGGAAGAAGAAACAATTTTCCTGAAAGAGCCCGAAACTTTTGAAACAGCTTATATCATCGATTAAAAGCCAGGTTTTTCATCAATTGTGCAAAATTTTCAAATATAAAAAGCTAACGAAATGAATCTGTTTCTTCATTTTATTCTTTTTATTTTGTCCTATCTCACTGCTAAAATTATTTCTTTTTGTTTTTGTTTTTATTCGAATGAAATATTAATGTTTTCTTATTGCTTTTTACAATAAAATGGTAAGTATTTTATAATATGTACGAATGATCATCCTTTACTCATGAAATTGAATTCGAGAGCAAAAGTAGAAACAAATAAGATGAATTCTTCCTTTTTGACTATTGAATTCAATAGAAACTATTTATATTCTATAGAAGAGAAAACAATTATTTCCCATCAATAAGTCAAGAATTCTGGTACCTACAACTAATACTATTGTTTCTCAAAACTAAAGATTCATACAAACTTAATATTTTCAGAAATCAA
>JAJEKB010020391.1:0-11309 GCA_022393335.1 Macrotrachela quadricornifera | reverse complement strand
TTTCTTTCGTTCTGTCACGCATCATCTCTTCTGTCGTTGCATCATCTTTCACATTGTTCATCTTCTGTTATCTCGTTTCATCATCTCTCATTGTTCTCATTTCATCATCTTTCTAGTTGCATCAGTTTCTCTTTGTGATGCTGTCTGTTCATTTCGACTCGTGTGTGCTATATATAGCGCTGATTTCTTTGCAATAAAAGATCACTGATCACTCATCCTCCATATTCACTCACCAGTCATCTTCTCTCATTCTCTATCTCGAGCAAACCCGCTCACAATATTTAAAGGACGAAATAAAAACAAATCAAGAAAAAATGGAATATGCAGATAATGATGATGAAAAAAAGAAATATGAAAAGGAACTAAATATGCTTAATACAGAAGAAAACTTATTATATAACATCGTCGATTATTTACAAAAAAAGCAACGTGATGAAAACAAATATTTAACATATATTTTTATGTATTAACAAAATGTTGTTCTTTATTTTAATAAAAAGATAAAACATTTACTTAAATATGATTTTTCTTTAATTAATTTTGATTAATTATATGAAGAATAGATCAATTTTATTCATATATATATACAAGTAAAGCTCGTCCAAAGACTCGCTCAGCTCTTTCTCGTAGAAATGGTGTTTCTAAACTACCGCCATGCTATTCATTGATAAAATTAAAAAAACCGAAGTCAGATTCAAGTTCCTCGACCCCGATTACCCTTTGGACAAGTTTTATAGAAAATATTGATAGAATATTTTTTTGACCTTGTGCGGGTATACAAGCAAGCAAACAAACAATTTATGTTTCTAAGACTCTTCTCTGCGAGAAAGAGAACATAAAGACTTCTCGCTTATCTTGCCATTTCAAAGCCATAAGAATGTTAGTATTGTTATAGGCAAAATCACCTTTCGTCAGTTGACTAAACATCGCTGGATCAAGATGATTTTTGCCTATAGTTCCACATGCATCAGTTTTGAGTTTATGTAATTTTTCGAATAGAAGAAGGCTAGTATACCATTTATCGAGAAAAAATAAATGTCCCTTGTTCAAATACGGCTTCATCAAAATCATTACTGTGGAACTGGATTTTCTTATATTTTTATCGAGCTCAACTTCCGTAGAAGAACCCGTGTATACAATGAAATCCAAAACCACTCCTATTTGACAGCCGCAGATAACTAATACTTTGACACCGAATCGATGACATTTAGTAGATATAAACTATTTGAAGGCCAAACAACCTTTCACAAGAACGAAACTTTCATCTATGCATAAGTTTTTGTAAGGAACAAAAAGTAATTTGAATTTCTTTCGTAGTTCATCTATCACTGGTTTGATTTTATGCAATCTATCACCGTCTACTTGATTTGATTTATTGCTAAAATGGAAGTATTTCAAAAGCATCATAAATCGATCTCTAGGAAATAGTTGTCCGAATTAACATAGATGTTACAATCATTGGATCAGTTGACCAGTAGTCGACGATATTATTTTTTCCAGTTATGGGCATTAGTGTAAAGGTCGCTACAAAAGTGTACATTTCCAAGTAATTTGTCGGTACCCATTTGATCTGATGTTAAGTTGTATGATGTGTTCCATCATCGGTAGAAAAGTCGTGATACTTGTGCGTTTGTTTGTTCCAGGGTGATAGCAATCATTTTTTCGTCAAATATTAACTCAAAAAAATCAAGAGGAGTATCGCTGTTCACACCGCTACTTTTTGACAAAACAATAGAGTTTTGTTTGTCGAAGTGGAAGAGATGTAGCTCAAAAATAGCTTCACTCCAATTTCGATTTACAGATTATTCTTTGTGTGCTAGTCCGTTGTTTGATTCGTCACTATCCACGTCTGATGAATATACTTCATCGATGTCCATTTTCCGAATCATCTCTAGAGCCACTATCTATCTGGATTTCATGAGAATCACCATATGTAAACGTTGCTACGTTTCGCGAAAAGTTTTACGTGATAAGTATGAATAATAAATGTTTTGTTATGGAAAGACACGTATAGTTTTATATATATGAGAGAACGCATTGAAAAGGGAAAAAACAGTACACTAGAATATATTGCAAAAAGTAGAATGTAAGAAGCAGACATGTTAGAAGACAAGAGAGAGCACATAAATATCCACATAGTTATTCGCGACGATGACGTAATAATATTATCCAGATAAGAAAAAAAAGGAAGCTTTTCGAACCAGTCTCAATGATATTGTAATGACAGTGATATCTGCAAAACTTCAAATACCATATATGAGTGATTTGTAATCAAAAGGTTAAAGAAAATGAATTGTTATTATGTTAGTTTTCATAGAAGACACAATACGAATGCCGTAAGTATTGTTAAATAACCAATAATTATCGATAAATTATTCAGATACATAAAATTTACATCAAATTCTACAAATAATTTATTGATACTGATTAGCCATTGAATATTTAGTTAAGAATCTTTTATAAATATCTTCAAAAATAATATTTATAGTCATACAATTAATTTCACTTCAAAATACACTTAATGCTGCAAGTAATATACAGTAAATAAATAGATCTGTTAAACCACGAAATCTTCTTAATATTTCGATTACAAAGAAAAAAAATAACTATGTTTTAAATTTTAAAAAAAATTAATGTATGAGTTTATTTTTTATTTACTCGGTTTGGTCAAGAGATTATATTAGCATGAAGGGGATGACATTGATTATATTTTGTATATATTAAGGAAAGAAAAAAAATTATAAGAAGAGATTCAACGAATAGTTCTTCAGTTAAAGTATCGACGACAACCACACACATTTTTCATAGCAAAAGACAACTAACTTCACAGATACGAAGCCACATACTTTTATTTTTTATATAAAAATTTCATATTGAATAATGAATAAAATTTCTCAATTTTAACTTTTTCAATATGTTTCTCTCTTTTCAAGATATAGCTTTGACTATGACAAGGCTTCTACAAGATCACATAAGAAAAACAATGGCAATAATAGTAATATCGTCACCATGAAACTTTTTATTTACACGGTACACACATACTCTACTTGTTTCTTTGTACGAACCATTCTTACTGAATATACAGGAGAGAATAGAAGAGGATGTGAAATTTTGACGCTCACAGTTACCATCTCTATATAAAAACTTTGATCTGATATTGTTAAATTTAATCTACTTTTTTTTTATCTGTTTTAATTTTACGAAGAACGCAAATAAAACAATTAAAAACTTGCATAAATAAAACAGCAGACTTTTGCAAGGGTATGTTGACAGTACTTGTCAATTAGATAATAGTACAATTCAAAGAAAAACTTGTAAATATATATACAAAGTGCAGATCGTTGTGAAGAAAGAAAAATTGAGTATTAACATATTGTGGATTGTAGTCTAGAGATAGTTGCAGGACATTTTTTTATAGAGACAACTAATCATGAGAAGTATGCTGGATATTTTAGACCGCATCTATCGTGTAATTTGGATACTTTAGACTAGTTATTGTGGAGGATTTTCATTTACTTTTTGATTGTCTAAGAATCGAGTTTTATATGAAAGAATGAAGAAAAAAGATCACTTTGCAAAGTAAAATGATGATAAACTGAATATATTTATTATGGTATAGAAATTTCACAAGATATCTACAAAATGAAAGAAGAGAAAATTAACATTGAATGAGTCGAAAGAAAATATCATGATAAAATGATACATAGTTTGAATAGCATAAAGAGTAAAATAAGATGATTAAATAAATGTAAATTTTACAGTTTATTGTTCGTTTTTGTTGTACAGTGTCAACATACTTGATGAGTTTACACATTGACATTAAACTGCTGAGCAGCCTACGCCAATGGTACCACCAACTGCCTAAAATGAAAATAATTTCATTCAAAATAAACTTTTACACAACAGAAAATGACGTACTGGACAACAAAATGGTACCTTACTGCCGCAATCATTCTTTGTTGCGAGAGCAGGCAAGCAATTTGCAGCTATAAAAGAAAGAAAAACATAAAAATCTGAAAATTTATAAGATGTTCGAAAAAAATAATACTATCAGAATCCATAGTGAATTAGAAACTTCATTATCTCAAAATTTCTCATATCTCAAATTGTTTGGCATCATGTATGATAGGTTAAAAAATCCCTGTTTTAACGATCTCAATTCTGTTTCATTGTTTAGAAAAATACACAATCTCATAATATCTTTCTTGATCTTATTTGGATTGAAAATTCATCCGATCTGATAATATCTAGCATTATTTGTCATAGATTAATAATTCCATATTGCTTGAACTCGGTTTTTTCGAATTTTCTTGTTGCTTTGAATTATATGTATTAGATTAAAAATCGTCCTGTCATAATATGTCATGAACGAAAAAAAGCATCGTTTTGGTATTTACATCGACTCGCAACATTGAATAGTAACGCGAGCAATGCTTTTTAAAATCAGTTACAAAGAGACAGACAGATAAATGGCCAATTTTCGTTTTTATTCGCATTTTTAGAATCTAGTCTTTTAGTTTAGTGAATATTTACTGTCTCGAGTTGCTTTTTTGTCTTGCGTCGTGCGTAATGCATCAAAAATCCTTCAGTCTAAATCAGCGAACATGGTATGTGATGGATAAAAATCTATCACTAACTCGAATTGTCTGGAAAATTGTCTGGTAACTTAAAAAACTCCTATTTTAATGCTCATTTTGACTCATAACACTGAATCCATGACGCATGATTTTCAAAATGAGTTACAGATAGACATTCACAGACTGACAATTTTGGTTTTTTCTACAAATTGCAGATCTTAATTTTGCAGTTTATGGAACATGTTTTAGACAAATGGACTTTTTGATTTTATTTCCGTTTTGAAACAATATCCTTCCAGTCTAGAAAATGAGTACGAAAGATCTCTGAAAATTAGTTGGAAAAGTTGAAAGAAAATTCCAGCAAAAATGTAACTGAAGCGCTTAGAAAAGGTTTATAATCGCTTGAAAAACTTTGTAGTCGATCTATACACAGAAGATTTGAGTACAATTGACGTTTCTAGCTCTATCCTTTCAGTCGAGAGTATATATATACAATGAATATGCATATTGTATTGAGAAAAATTTGGTTGACACTAAATGACAGTAAGAAGACGTACCTGTCCATCCAGTTGTGAACGAGCAACAAACGGGTGTTGCAAATTCATCACATCCTGGATGTCTATTAGCGCGGCGTACCAAGTGGTGTGATCCGAACTCATTGTTTTTTAATGACATTGCCGTGCCAGGTTGAACAATAGCACCAAGGAGAATAACGGCAACGAAAAAGAGGAGAACTGTATAAGTTTGCATGATGTCGCTGTTAAGATTGAATCGTTGTTTGGTTAGAAAGACAATACTATAACTTTTAATACGTTAAAGTATGATATTATTGCTTTAGGTTTTTTGCATTGGTTTTTATACATGCTGGCTACTGTAAACTTTTGCTCTTAAAAAAAGAAAAAGTATGATTGTTTTTATGATTTATTTCCCATAATGAACATTTCTTTACGTGTTTTATATAAGGACAATTGTGCATAGATTTTTCCCAATACATATATTTCTATACATATATTATTTAAAGACAGACGTGAGGAGGTTTTTTACCTGTACTATACGCTCCTTCGTTTGTAGTGTGTAAGGACAATTGTGAATGGATTTTTACCTGTGACAAAAATAGTAGTGCACTATATGGCTATGGGGTTATTCTCACCTGTGGGAAGAAAGAGACGCACAAAACAACTGTGTATTTTCGTACGAACGGTGCGAAAGAAACTTTAATGAAAGAAAAGGTCAATTTTGCTTTGAACTTATATCATCAAATGCAATAATTCAACCGACGCTCTCAAGTATTCAATCATCAATTTAACATATACCTACATCATTTCGAAATTATCAAAACCATTATCAATGACCGTTTGCAAAAACTGTCTTCGAGAAATAAGAATAATGCTTGAACTGCATAATAAATGTTGACATCCATCAGTAGGAAATTGCGTATAGAGGATAATTCTTTGTTTTACAATGTATAGTGGACTAGTCAAGACGTGCAGATTTTAAAAAAGAAAACTAAAAGCCGGTTGATTTATAGCTAAGAATCTAAATTGTATTTGGGATGGGTAAGTTGAAATATTCATCGTCAGTCAGATGATATTTTGAAAGCAAAAATCTGCCATATATTTCTATAGAGAGATCATTAAAACTATTTATAATAAATTTATTCAAATCAGTTCTTTAGATAATCGTAAACAATCAGGAAGATCGCCATTAACAACAACTGAATAAAAAGAATTGCTGAATGTCGTCAAATAAAACAGTCAACAGTCTATATAAAATGTATGCAACACAACAGACGTATGAGAAGGATACATATTTACGGATGAAAATGGCTGAAATGTTTCAATAAATTCTTATGGATAAAAACAATGATGGTCTCAACTGTTTTTTCGGGCGAAGCAACATTTCACATTATAGAAATTTTTAATAAACATAATTGTCGTATATGCAGACCACATAATCCTTATATGACTGTAAAAGCTCCCATGACTTCACCAAAAGTTACTGTATGACATAGAATGTCAACCAAGTATATTGTTCAACCATTTTTTTAAAGAATGAACAATCGATCAACGAAGTTACTTTGATGTGTTGAAGAACTTCTTCTGTCAAGTTTTTTAGAAAAAAAAAGAAATTATAAAAACTTCATATTCCAAGAGAATGAAGCATCCAATCCATTTCTCATAGATAATTCGCTTTTAGTTGAACAACAAGTTTGATGATCAAGCGATACGAACAGGTGAACCACTTTTATAGGCTTCATGATCATCAAACCTGACTTCGTTAAATTTCTTTTTATAAAATCACGTCAAAAGAAATATTTATACAATTAATGTAAAAGATTTGATCGACTTAAAGAATAAAATAATTTAAGAAATCGAAGCAATTAAAAAAGATATGCGGTTTTCTTGCCGTTAGAAAGCAATTACAAAATTTATTTTTCCAGGAATATTTGTTCGTTAGCTGTACTACAGTTTCGCTATATATAAGTGTCATTTCTTTTCTTTTCGCTATGCATACACTTAATCATGACATCATCTAGTGACTTAAAAGACAGTCATATAACAATATTATATTTTTGCAACAGAATTGTACGATTGGCTCTTGTTGTTCATTATGAAAAAAATATTTCTCTGAGGACTATCTATTATAATATCAATAAATTGAAGCAAACAGATTCATTTAATGGAATAGAAAGAATAACTATTGGCCAATATATTCGACGAGATAATGAAATAACCATTAATGAAATCACAGACAAATTATGGACAACATATCATTTAGCAGTATCTGCAACAGCAATATGTCGTCACCTTCATGAATGTAGTTATAAAAATGCTTCACTAACAGTACTATTCATCGTTGGACGAAAGTATATTGACCTGTCATACATTTAAATGTAATCTGAATGGTCCATATTATGTTTATATTCTTAAAAGTTTTCTTCGTCCTGCTGTTCGACTTAAGCAATAAATGAAAACAATGTAACAATAGTGTTTATTTTTCTATTTTAGGACAATTTCATCGGAGTTGGCGTCTCCAGTAGAACAATGATCCAAAACATCAAAGTAATATTTCTAAACAATTCACCAACGGTAAGAAAGTATTTGGTCGATCGTAAAACGCAAAGTTGAAAAGAGAAAACTCAAAAATATTGATGAATTTGAAGTTTTTTTTAGCTGAAGATTTTAAAAAATCCTGAAATTAATTTTGTAAAAAGTTGTGTGATGTCGACGAAAAAAAGGTGTTTGTCTCTTATTTTTTCTAAAGGTGAATGAATAAACTATTGGAATATAGTGTTAGATAGTACTCGTCGTAAGCTATCAATCGATATACGAATCTATTTGAGAGTAACATATATATAAGGAAATATTGGTATAACAAGATATGCAAGTTTTTTTTGGCGACAGCTGTATATCAGAAAAAAGAAGAAATTGAAATGAAAAGACCAATGTAACATGGTCTTAAAATTTTTGATCAGTACTATAGAACAAGCAGCTTCCGTAGTCTAAAGGCGCGTTCGGCTGTTTCTTCGATCGTTGATAAATAGCCACTGATTTTTATTCTGAAAAAATTCCACAATTGATGTTTCCAGACCACCTATGTGATATTTATTATCAGAATGAAGACGATAGATGCGACCCTGCGATAGATAAAATCAAAGATAGTTTAATTATAGTATAATCAACTGTCTTTCTGTTGTTGGAAGAAAGATTATTGATGATTTTCTCATTTTAATGCTGCCAATATAAACGCGGTCCATCAAAATATTGGAATTCATATATGATTTAGTAATAAATACCTTCTATAAAAATATCATGTAATAATTATGATTTTAATTGAACTTTATCTTTTATTTTATCATACTATTTTTTTTTCTTTTTAATATACGGTTAGAGCAAATGTACCATAGCTATTTAAACGAACTAATATGAAATGCAGTACAGATCATCATACAGACGGCAATGCAAAATGGTGTCTGGCACAAAGCAACAAATCCTTTTCTTAGCTTAATTTCTATTAAATTTACGATAATTTTCAGCTTCAGTCTTCATCTCGATCTGTACATTTATTATCAACATAATTATTTTCATTTAACAGAAAAAAACAATATTTAAATAATCACAATCTTAGGGACAGATCGATAAAAAACCTATTGCTTATCTTGATTCAATTCGAGTTTTATTCTGTAATTTTTCTGAAGCGAGTTGTCGATCATGTATTTAATTATGATGGTAAAAGGCATGTTTTCTATAACACAAATTAAATAAAATGACAAATTATACAATAGAAAATCTAAACTTATTAGAATTGTCGAAGTTGTACTTTTGGAGTTGAATATAGGTAAGAAGACGAAAGTGCTCTGAAAGAAAAATGAGAATAACCTTTCATAAAGAAGAGTTTTGAATCAACATCAAACTCATAAGTGATTGTTCGTTGTTTTTTTGATGTTTAAGAATTTTGTCGCAGATACGAAAAACTCCGTCGCATTTTGATCACTGAAGAAAATATGGGTTATATCTACTAAAAGAAAACCGACTGAATAAGGTTTAATAAGTACGAGTGGTAATGCTTATATTATCAAAATAATAAATGTAACAAAAACCAATTAAATTGACAAATTTATGTTCAAAATAATTTAGTATATTTTGATGTTTCTTCATTGCTTTTATAAAGGACCGTTACTGAAGTATTTTAACTGCATACATAATCTAGATAATCAACATCTGTTCAGATTCGTTACATAGTGATACTGATGATAATGGTTAGTTTTTTCTCTGTACAGGCAAAAAAACAAAGTCGATATTTTTTCCAATAAAAATTTCAAATATTTGTCAGATACATGCTTTTATCTTAATTTTTAAATGAAACTAAGTAGCTGATTTTGAATACAATACATGAAAGCAAATAAGCATATTATTCTCTTAATTATCTAAAGATAGGTACAAAAAAATGTAAAATTATTTTCAACAATTGTACATAAATTTACTGACGAACATGATGAAGATTTGGAGTAAATTACAGTGGTGGTATATTAACGTACTAATAACCGTCAATAAGGAGATTAAAACTGTTTAATGTCTTAAGGTTTTGATATAGACTTCGCAGTGTTTTCTCGTGGTACACGTTCAACACTAACACCTGATACAACGGAAGTCTTAGCGCGTTTTGAATGTTTCGTCTTTTTTTGTTCCATTTCAACAGTAGATGCAGATGGAATGGTATTATTCTCTGAATTTGTATTTTTCCCTCCTGCTGCTTCTACATGTTCGACACGAACTGAGCGCGTTGATCCATCACGAGTTTTCGCCGACATTTTTAATGAAGGTTCATTTGATGACAAATCAGTTGGATGAACCTTAGATGAATGATGTTCATTTGATTCGTGTTGTTTATGAGCGGATGATACGTGTATTACTTTTACTTTATCTCTCTTCGTAGTTGCAGATGAACAAGTTGGTTCTTTTATTTCATCAATAACATCTAAGCGTGTATTTTTAGTATTTTGTACTTGATGTAAACTTTCAGTGGATAACTGACGAATAGATCCCATTGGTGACTTTGGACATACGCTAGTAACTCGAACGACGCTTACACCATCTGCACTTTGATGTCTAGAACGTGTGTCTTTAATTGTTTTGACAGTATCTTCATTTTGGGCGTATGTATTTACACTATATATTCTTTGCTTTGCTGCTGTTTTCATGCGTGATACTCTCACACTTCCACTGTTTCTCGGCTTGACAACAGGCGAATTATTTGTCTTTTCATTTGATATACGATCTGGAGCTTTAATACCCAGATTTTCTATGGTATGCATGCCATCAACAAATCCTACTTTTGTGACAGATATACTAGATATAGATTTACCACGAACACGATCTTCATTCATCGAAAGAAAACTATCACTTTGAAAATCAATCATTTTCGATCCATTCATCTCTTCGATTAAACCATCTTTTATGTCTACGGACGAATTTAATAATACTGTGTGGCCAGTAGAAAAACTGCCAGTACTTTCATTTAGTGCACTATAAATTTGATAGTTTTTACGAGGAATTGAAAAGAAACCAGATGAATTCAACGTATCTGACCACTGACAATTTGAATCAGTACATTGTTCAATATGATACAGTTCAATATCAGCTTGTTCACATGCATATTTACGAGCGCCAAGAAGACTAAAAAGACAAACAGTAATAAAGAACAACAATTCATTATTTGATAAAAAATAAACAAACCAAAGATAACGCCAACAAAGACAACAACATAAAGTCAAAGCAGCAAGACAAAATAAACCAATAATACTTCCAATCAATGGCCAATTAATTGGATCAGCTAGAATTCAAAAAAAAAAAGAAAAACATTAAATCTTATTATTTTATAATCAATAATAATATAAACAAACGTTGTCGAGTTGTAGTTGTTGCTGTAGTTGTTGATGTCGATGTTGATCTATGCAAAAGTATACATATATCAATTTTTTATTCTCAAAATTATGAACAAAAAACTTACGTAGTACTTGTTGATGATCTTAAATAAATATAAAACAAAAAGAATTCTTTTATCTATGAGATTTAGAAGATGAATTAGTGACTTACGTAGATGTTGTTGATGTTGTCGATGTTGATGTTGATGTCGTTGATGTTGTTGAAGATGTTGTTGTTGTTGATGTTGTGGATGTTGTTGTTGTAGATGTTGTGGATGTTGTTGTCGTTGATGTTGTGGATGTTGTTG
>JAJEKB010020381.1:0-13824 GCA_022393335.1 Macrotrachela quadricornifera | reverse complement strand
AAGATGGAATAGAAAATTAAAACTTAATAGAATGGTTTAAACTACTATTCTTATTCGCTTGTCTACTTGTCTAATCATGAATAGAAAAAGAAGAAGAAGACGAAGACGACGAAGAAGAAGAAAAAAGGGACGGATACTAGTACTTATTTACCTGCTAAAGAGACAATATACAATAATGACAATTTCTAAAATATATTTTTTTTCTATTTTATTTAAGTGCTAAAATATTGAAGATAGTATATTATTATTTGTCGGTGATTGTAACAATAGATAATAATACTATGACGAAAGAAAAAAAGGAGCATTTATTATTAAATATAAAATGTTTCATTGAGATTTTTTAAGTATAAGATAATAGTGACAAATAACATAAACATTTTCTTAATGAATAAAAATAAGCACGCAGATGCATTAAAATATTAAAAGAAAAGAAAAAAAATAAGGTGCGTGATAAAATATACTCGTTATTAATTTATTTAATGAAATGGTTCCTGCTTTCATTTTTTTTTTGTAAATGAATACATTCATGCATTTATTAATGTTTTATTGTTTGATATAGTAAAAGAATATTTTCTTTTTGCATATATTTATATATTTCCTTAAAAGATAATCATAAAAAGAAAAAGTTTTAATATATATATCAAATATTATACTTATATCTATATTGAAAATCGTCAAGTAGAATATCAGAATATATATGTGATGCATGCAATAGAACAAAGGAAATTGATATTTGATCATTGACATAAACTATTTTTAGATAAGGAAATTAAATAGATTAGTGAATTTTTCTTTATCTATTGTAATTATAATTTGAATAATTGACTTTCACTTGTTTACATGCAACTAACTTCCTTTGTTAATATATATCTTTATATTTATCTATGAACATTTTGTGTGTGCTTTAATTGTTAATGATTTTTTTCAAATAAATCTTATTATATATGTATGATAAAATGTGTTATTTTTCTTTCTTTCTGTAATACAGATGTCACACATGATAAAAACGACAATGATTCTTTTATATTTTTATCATTTTTTATATTTTTTTTTCCTGTTTCTTTACTGAGTGTCGTTGCTGGGAAACTGAATAAGAATATAATAGTAATATTTTTAAAAAAACAAGTACCTTCAAAGAAAAAAAAATAAAGGTTTTGATTGACTAAAAAAAAAAAGAGGAAGTTTTATTATAGTTGATGTATTTATTTTTGAAACGTTCAATGACATTGTAAGAGAAAAATATGTAAATATTCACAGGGCAAATTTTATATTTATATGAATTTTTATATTACAAAAATATTGTTTGTCTTGGTTGTTATTGTTACAAGTGATTGTTTATGATATGTTTATATAGTTTTAGATGAAGATAATAAATTAAATTTAAAATGTCACGTGTAGTACCATTACCACCTTTAATAAATGATTATGGTAAGTAAGATTTTCTTCTTACTTTTTACATACATTAATTATTGTCTTTAATTTGAATATAAAGTAAAAACGAAAACTTTTTTTTTTCTATTGTTTTATATTAACTTGAGAAATATTCATATATTGAACTTTATAGTTTCAATCTAACTAATGTAAATTCCATTTTATCGTATCTAAATATTTGATAATCAATATTATTATTTTACCTTATTTTATTTTTTTTCATCATATCTAAGCACTCTTGTTGATTGAGTATACCCACTTAAATCCAACATTTATAAAAAAAATTTCCTCATTCTGCATGAGTGTATGCAAAATAGAAAGATCATATGTTAACTTTTCATATCAAATTCAATGTTGAATTATTAAAGTAGAATTTTAAAATAATTTTATTTCTATAGAAATGACAAGCAATAATGTTTCAAATTCTAATAGCAATCTTGATATTAAAAATTCAAATCCACGACGTCAATCAATCTTAGCTTCATCTAATCCAAATAGTGATTCACAACCAATTGATTGTATACTTGTATATGATTGTATAGATCAAAATAAAGATAATGATATTGAAAGTAATAATGATTCTCAACGTCGAAAAAATAAGAAACCATGTGAACGTCGAAAAAAATTTGAAGATTATCTTTGTAAAAAACAAGGTCTTATTCTTAAAAATGTAGTAAGTCAAATAATAAAATATATAAAATTATTTTTTTTATTTTCTTTATTTATTTAATAGGAATCAAAATCAAAACGAATTGGATTTGTTAAAGTTCATACTCCATTTGATGTACTTTTAGCTACTGCTGAAAATTTGCGAATGAGATTACCAATTGAAGTAAAAAAAAAAAAACTAAATTTTATAACTTATTTATATAATAAATTTGAATAGAAAATTGAAGATAATGATGATGATTTATCAACTTCACAAGTTGTTCAATCAACTTGGCATCGTTTTACAAAATGGTTAAAAAAACCATTTCGTCTTGATTCATCATTAAAACAAAATGATCCAGATTATTATACAGCAATATATTCATCAAATATTGAAAAATTTAAATATTTATTTCATACATTACGTGGTTCAAAAGATTTATATTTTACACCAACTGAACGAAGTTTATTAACACATGAATTATTAACAAGAGCTCATTTTGATTATAATGATGATGATAATGATAATATTCAACCAATGTCAATATCAATACATAGTAATACAAGTATAGAACAACGAAAAAATTCCAAACGACCTGGTAAATATATATATTTATCGATTAAGATAATATAAAAATGATTTATTTAGGTATTGATCGTTTAATAGCAAAAAAAGCATATGAATCTTATTTTCCTTTACATGAAGTAGATTATATATTATTTCAAATTTTCTTTATATATTTTCTTTTCTTTTTTTTTAATAAAGTCTCTTCGAGATGGTGTGACAAATATTGATGATAATGAATTAAATGATCGAGAAGTAAATTGAATTGATTGTTTTTACGGAAAATTATCTTTTTTTTTTATATAATAGAAATTATTAAAACATTGGGCAACAATGCGTCGATGTTGGAAATTTCAACCATTATCTTTAATTCGATCATATATGGGAGAAAAAATTGCATTTTATTTTGCACTTTCGGGTTTTTATAATCAAATGTTAATTCCACCTGCAATTGTTGGTTTTATTATATTTATATATGGTATCGGTAGTGTTTTTACAGATCAACCAACGTAAATTTAAATAAATTTTTTTTTGTAAAATATTTGTTTTATTTTTTTTTAATAAAATTTAGATTGGATATTTGTGGAACATATGGACAAACAACATATATGTGTCCAAGATGTGATAAATCATGTCCATTTGAAAAACTTAGTGATAGTTGTTTCTATTCAAAAGTAGAAAATAAAAATTTTTTATTCTTAAAAATATAATATAATTATTATAGATTTCATATATATTTGATAATGCAGCAACAATTATTTTTGCTATATTAATGTCGTTATGGGCAAGGTATGAGGAAATGAAATATTTAGTTTTTTTTTTTTATTTTAAATTTTTATAAATAGATGGTTTGTTGAATTTTGGAAACGTCGACAAGCAGTTTTACAATATGATTGGGTAAATAAATTGCTTTAATAAATGTAGTTGAAATGAAATAGGCGGATCGACTTTTTTCATAGGATTCAATTGATTTTGAAGAAAATCTTGAACCAATTCGACCGGAATTCGAAAGTAAAGCAAAGAAAAAAGGTGAAGAACGTATTAATCCTGTAACTGGGGTATTGATTTTTTTCTAAATCTATATATTTAATTAATAAATATATCTTTAGATAAAAGAACCATATATTCAAACACGAAAACGAGTACCATTTTTTTTAATTGCAGCTGCTGTTGTTATACTTATGGTAATTAATAATAAAAACAAAAAAAGAAATTATTTATTTTATTTAGATGGCAATTGTATGTTTAACTGTTTTTGGAACAATTGCATATCGTGTTCGAATGGATTATTTATTAACAAAAGATGCAAATATTAAAAAATATTCATCAATTATAATAACTGTAACAAGTGCTATTATGAATCTTATTTGTTCGATTATATTATCACAATTTTATTATTGGATTGCACGAAAATTAACTAATCTTGGTAAGATTATTATTTTTTTTAATCGACTTTATATATGTATTTTGTTTGCTTTTTTCAAGAACTTCATAAATATCAATCGAAATATGATGATTCATTGACTATTAAAATATATCTTTTTCAATTTGTTAACTTCTATTCATCATTATTTTATGTTGCTTTTTTTAAAGGAAGGTAAAGAAAAAATGAATTATAAAAATAAAAATTCAAATTTTGATTTAGATTTCTTGAATATCCATCAAAATATGGTGAACCAGGTTCAACAGATTTTACTGAACAGGTTTGAATATCAATTATTTTTCTTCTTTGTGAAAGATTAACTCATTGTATTAAGATATATATAAGAAAAATATTTTTATTTAGTGTGATCCAGCAGGTTGTTTAGTCGAACTTTCGATACAATTTGTTATTAGTAAAATTATTTAATCATATTGATTTATATTCTAATTATTTTATTTTTTGTATTTAGTTATGGCTGGTAAACAAACTATAAATAATTTAGTGGAATTTTTTACTGCAATGCGTCGAACTTTAACACGAATATGTTTTGAACGTGGTGAACCAGATGCACAAGAACAATGGGAAAAAGATAATAAATTATATGATTTTACTTCAAGTACACTTATTGATGAATATCTTGAATTAGGTAAAATTTTCTCAATATTTAATTTAATAAATTTATTTTTATATTTTTATGCAGTTATTCAATTTGGTTTTATCACATTATTTGTTTCTGCTTTTCCGTATGTAAAAAATATTTTAATTAAATATGAAATTTTATTTTGAAAAATAAATTTTAGACTTGCACCATTATTAGCTTTATTCAATAATATAATTGAAATACGTTTAGATGCATGGAAATTTTTATCAAAATATAAACGACCTATTCCATTTAAAGCATCTGATATTGGAATATGGAGTGATATTATTTCAGCAATATCATATTTTGCTGTTTTAACTAATGTAAGTATTAGTAGTTTGGAAAAATCTAATTATATTAAAATATGAATTAATTCAGGCTATTGTTATTGCTTGGACATCAGAATTTATTCCAAAAATGGCATATCGTTCAATTCAATCAACAAAAGGTAGTCTTAATGGTTATGTCGATTGGACACTTTCATCATTTCCTATTGACGATTATAATCGTACTGGTATGATGACACCTAATGCACCAGAAAATTTAGAATTTTGTCGGTAAGAAAAAAGAAAAAAAAATGAGAGTTTTTGTTTTTTGATATTTTATAATTAATTTTAGTTATCGCGATTTTCGTGAAAAAACTGGACCAGATTATTCTCAAACATTAACATATTGGAATATAATAGCTGCTCGTCTTGCTTTTATTATTGTTTTTGAACATATTATTTTTTTTATTATTTATTTAATGCAATGGCTTGTACCAGATGTACCAAAAACAATTCAAAATAAAATTGATCATGAACGTTATATTGATCAACGTGAACGATGGGCAAGTAAAACAAGTGAAGATCATTTTAAAGATGCTGTTATTGCATCTGAAGCTCTAACGAAAATGGTCAAACGTCCAAATGGTAATATAAAACGCTCTATAGATGAAAATCATATTACATCAAACCGTCCAAATGGTAATATAAAAACTTCTATAGATGAAAATCATATTACATCAAATCGTCGACGAAGTCGAAAGGGACAAGTTGAAGTGCAATTATCATCAGATAAAGAGTGATTATTTTTCTATGAGTCTTACTTTTTTTTGTGATATGTTCAATATATTCATATTCGCAATATTTTGAATCGAATACTACGTGATGTATTGTATGTTTTATACAAATCAAATTGTTTATTCAATAAATTTTACTTACTTTTACATTTTATTCAATATTATTAATCATAGAAGTAACTGAAGATAAGTAACAAAAGCTAATATATTTACAATACTTCCAATGGAAGAACGAAATAAAATAGTAGAACATTAGGAGACTTTTATAATACAGTATATATGATTTATTTATTTTTATTGGTTATATGAGGAAATATTAGAGGGAACAGATATTAAGAACAAAATTATAAAAACTTTCCAAGGAATCATTTAAATAGCTCAAGCCAAAATAGTTGAAGATCACGCATGAAATCTCTACTATTTCTACAATATAAATCTAATTAGTATTTCTAGGCGGCAAGTTGTTCACCTTCCTTATTTTTTCTATCCTAACATAGAAAATAATATAAAATTCTATGTGATTGATTCACTACTTGCTTAAATGGCAGAAGTAGAATTGTTTTTTTTGCTGAATTTCGACAGTCTTTCTCCAAATTATTTCAGATTTATAATATATCCTAGAAAAAACAAGTTGGATAATCTATATTGAGACATACTTGAACTATAAAATCGCATGAAATAGAAACAAAGATTTTTTCTTTTTTATTATGATGTATCTTGAATTCCGTATAAATAGCATGGTAAGCAAAAGTAATAGCATATGAGATGAACTTCCCATATCTTCAACAAGAATCTGTTAAAAGAAAAATTATTTATAGAATACTGTAAAATGTTGCATTAATTCCATTTATTAACTATATAAATCGTTTTGTAAATCTTTGTATTAGATGAGCATTAAAAGAATCTATAAAAATTTTCATTATATTCAATCGTCAATGTTCTCCTTTGATAAATTACAGAATATTGATTCAATATTTTACAATCTAAATACACGTTTTTTCCTTTATTTTTACTTAAGATAATATATTAGATAAAAGGATTACTTTGACTTTTGTTTTATTTTTTAGCTCAACTGTTTTTTTATTTCAGAAAATTCGATTAGCGGAACAACATATAATCAATTAAAAAGTGTTAGTTGACGCAAATCGGAATTATAAGATTAAAAAATACATTATTAATATTATTGGATTGATGCAAAGTCCTTGCCACTTTTTCTTCAAGTTTTTAAAATTTTATTGAAACAAAAGATTATCAATTAATAACATATACACCATTATTATAGACGACATACTCCCCTTAGGCCAATTCATAATATTTTACTCAAAAAATTTCTTAGACAAAGACTGAAAAAAGTTTCGAGGTTCAATTTTACATGGTCTTGATTGTCGAAGTATTTCTCACGCAGATGATTGCGAAGCGAGTGGAACAGATGTTAATTCTGATAGTGCCAGGTTTGTTGAATACGGTGGATGTGGTAAAATCTTCCATTCCAATTTTTTCAGCTTCTGTTAGGTGACCTTTGAAACATGAGGTCTACCATTGTCATGAAGTAGGTGAATTTCGTAACATTTTGAATGTTTGACTTGCAAAGTAATCTTTAAATTTGGAGTCGTCTGTAGTACAGCTCAGAGTCGATTGTGGTGTTAGAAAGAAGAACTTCATAGTAGATCATGCCTTGAAGATCCTACCAAATTGACAACATCACCTTGTTTTTGGATGCAGCTCGGATTTCGGTTCGAGTTCCGGCGATTCATCTTGATTGACCCATTGGCACTTATATGTGTGGTTAACGTAGAGGACCCACTTCTCGTCACCAGTGACGATTTGCTGAAGAAACTTGTATTGATTGGGGTTTGATTAAAAAAGAGTTGCAGAGGTTGTCCAGTGTCAGTTAGTGTGGAACCATATGATCCAAATTGATTGACTTTTCCATTTGGTTTAAGTGACGATCAATGGTAGATTGGTTGCAGCTGGAGGATAGTCGACAACTCACAAGTGGTTAGCCCTGAGTCATCTTCTATCAGTGCTTGCAATCGCTGTTAGTAGAATTTGAGAGGACGTTCGGACCATGGATGATCTTCTAATGATATATCACCTTCTCGAAATTTTTTGCATTGTTACCTAGTTGAAACTCATACAACATATAGTGTCGAACATTAGTAGAGATTTCGGACTTTTTTTAATGTAAAAGATTTATAGTTGAAAATATTTAATAATGTCGTTTTATAGTACTCATTAAGTATTATGATAAATATAAAAGTTAGACATAGATAGTATTCACAAATGGATTTAAAAGATTTATAAAAAAAATCGACGAAGACTTTTGCATCAATTCAATATCTTGTTGAAATTCAACAAATTTCAATTTTACATTTAAAGTTGATTTGAATAAAATATAGAAAAATATATAAACATATAGTTAGAAAATAATATTTTTGATTCAATTTTTTTTAACTAAAAGAATGAGAGTGATGAAGAATATGATACGAATCAATGCAATATTGTTCAGTATACATAACGAGTTTGACAATAACTAGATCAATGCCAAGATGAATTAAAGCATGAACATGATGCTCACTTGTTGTTCAATAGATAAGTGAGAATTGCCTTCAGTAAATTTAATGATATACTTACAACTTAGTTTAAAGGAATCAAATGATAAAGAAAAACAATTTTTGACTACGTAGTATAGAAGTGCAATACAAAACGAACTATAAGTACGTTATGCATAATTTTGTCAAAATGCACAAAATGAATAATAATCAATTTTAATGATGATCATACTATATTTGTCTATTGAATTTATTGTTTGATTATTCAAACTAGTAATCAGAATAATAATAAATACGATTTGTGTACTCGTCGCGTGATCTCTGATTTCCATCCTTGTTATCGTGATATGCTTGATGAAGTGATTATGTAGTCTTATCATTAATTTTACATTCTATAGAAAATTTGAATTAGAAATAAACGATAGATTGTTTGTAAAGTAACGCTAGTTCTTCTCCTGTAATTTATTTAGTATTATGAAGTTTTCAGAATATCTTGTCGATATAATTATAGGTATCAGTGAGAAGGAAATGATCAAAAATCGATAGAATAATTTTACACATTCTCTTTTATTGTGTCTTTTGGAGCTCATTCTATAACGCTTGTATCATTAATTTTGTTATAGTCCGAAGAAACAGTGTCAACCTGATATATTATCAAAATATTTTTGTATTCAATACATATATAGATTTTATTATACTTAAAGTAAACATAATACTCTATTCATATATTTGGATCTACCAATTTGTGATGAACACTGTACGAAAGTTCAATAAAACATTAAGCAAATCACTTCGAATAAGCACCATCTTCGAATTGTTGAAACGCGAATTTTATCACTTTTGTCGTCACATATCTGATAAATATCTATTTTCAGGTGTATAGTATGGGATCATTTTGCCTAGTGCAAGTCTTATTTCATCAACTAGTCGACACCAATTTGACGTCAGCGTACCAGCATGAAGATCGGCATTAACTTCAATGAAAAGATCTGTAAGAAATTCTAAAACAATTTTTCCACGCTGTTCCATTGGCATACTAACTAGTGACATGAAAACAACATCTCTTGTCACATCAATACTCAATAATTTGTAATATCCTTGTTTATTTTTGTTTAGTTGCTCAAATTCACCAAATACATTTCCATCTTCTGAATTAATATATACTTTTGTCAGATTAGCTTTACGAGCATCACCATCGAATAGATCAAAATATTGTTGAAGAGTATAAGCTTGTGACATTTCTCGATTTCGTACTTTATCTGATCGACGTACATAAACAGCTATATATGGACGATGTAGATCAACTGAAGGTGGATTAAAATGTTGAGCAACTTTACGCTGTACATGGGCTAATGTTTCAGGATTATATCGCATTAGATAAAATAACAATTGTGAGCGATACCAATTGTGAGATCGATTTTGAAATATAGGTGGATGTATGGGGTTCACCCAATGACCAACATCAGCTTTAATACGAATTGTTTGTTTACCATCCACGTTGGAAGGAATAGAACAATTGGTAATTGGAAGAAAAACACATTCAGGAGTGCCCAATTTACAACTACCATATAACTAAAGTATAAAAATGTCATCGTATCAACAAATCTCTATTATTTAGTACAGCAAAAACTACTTATTAAAGTATGAGTTTGAAATAACAATTGGTTCTCCTGTATAATATACACTTATATTTATATCATGAATGGTTGTAGGAAATAGATGCCTATTAATTGGTATAAGACATTCTTAATCGTTAAAATATCAAAAGTGGAACAATAGCAATATGATACAGTATCGATAATTGACTAATAGTATTCTATTCATTTTTGTAATCTACTTATTGTACATTATATTCTATGGTAAAATCAACAAACAAAAGCTTTGAAAGAGCTCAGGCTTACTAATTTTTCTCTCCTAATCAATAAAACTACAAATGTATCATTCGATTTTTATAAACCTTTAATCTACTCATTGAAGATTGTACATTAAAAAATGATTATCTTTTATCTACCATAGACTTAGATTATGATTTTAGACAGTCAACGATTGATCTAAATGAACAGAAAATAATTAACTATCGATTAATTTAAAGTACTATTTAGTGAAGATAATGCGAATTTGCATCAGTACTGGCAAAGGTTTTGTAAAATTTCACCAGTTATCATAGAACAATACGAATGCAGTATTCGTGTTATCAAATACTTTCGTTTCAGATTTATACCAATGAAATCATTTTGCTTCCGTGTAGTTTGATAATCATGAGAATTTCTTTCGTCTAGATAAAAATGAGCTGAATCATCTGATGCCTGTCGAATTATGATAATATGTATGTAATGTGAATGTTCACAAACTTTGCAAAATGTATCACTTTTCAAAGTATTCTTTTGATAGGAGAGAGCAGTAGTAGCACTGACCATAATGAATCGGTGACATAGAGTGTGACGAAGTGACTCTTTAACTATTCCATTGATCTCTAGAAGTTGATACAAATCTCTTTAATCAATATCAAAATTACGCGCAAATTCACGACAGTACATAGAATGCACGGACGAAAATTAGGTGTAAAAAGTCTTATTAGCGAATTTTCGATATGCGATACATATATTCTTATTATGTTATAATACTTCTCCGAGAAACAAGATATTATTTAATCCATATCAAACTATATTTTAACTTAGGTTAATATTTTCTTACCCAATTTCCTGGTGTCTGATAAACAGCAATTCTATCTTCAGCTAATGCCGCACCAAATGCCCATACAATTTGGTGTACAGTCGATCCAAAGCCAGACCAAGCAAACGTGTGTATAATGGCAAATTTTTTATTTGTACAATCGGATGGATGTTGATGATCATAGATCCATTTTTGTGCATGCAGTGTTGTATCGACCGAAAACTCATTTATAATTGATTGATCACAGGTATTCATTGGTTCAATTTTTGGGCCTCCAGCATATTCAACAGTACGACATGGTACAATACGGGATATACGATAATAATTTTCATTGGCAAGGCGCATGGACCAAAGATGAGTTGTATTATATGCAAAAGAAAATGATTTTAAAGTTTGTTCTCTAATCGATGGCGATAATACTTTGTCGGTTGTTATCACTGATAATGATGATGACGATGATGATGATGATGGTGCTGGACGTGGGGGATGTATAACAATTTGTTCTCTGTTCATTCCATTGAGACTAAAACCAGTAAGAACACCAAGAATAAAAATAAATACAGATGCTGCTAGAAAAACAGAAATTTTAATGATTTTTGTCGTCATTGATAAATTATTTGATAGATTTCAATCTAAATTAAAATGATCTTTCTTGTATTATATTGGATATGACAGATGACTTACTAAAAATTCAACATTGAATATTATGTTATTTTGCATAAATTCGATAATTTAAATTTCATTATCTAAAAAATTTATTTCTACATTGTAAATAGAAATGCTTGTAGAATACAAATTAAGACCATTTCTCTCAAAAATCGCTCTCGGCTCACATAAGTTTAAATGAGCTTCATTTTGGATGATATGTTGGAACTGACGTGAGAATGCTGTGGTAAAATTTTCAGCTTGATACTCTGCTGTTTGACAAAGTTACGAACTAAACAGGGGTAAAAAATAGCTCCTTTTATGTCTTAGATTTCTCCGTCTAAACTCTAGTAATATATTTAAAATTTTTTTGTTCTTCAAGAGCATCTTAGAATGCAGAACATCACAGAATCCTTTTTTTAAATTCTTATTTTATAGCGGAAAAAGTGGATTATAATTTCAATCATTCAAAAATGCGTGTCTAATTTTCTAAATGTCTGTATATATAATACACAATAAAAGTTTAATAAAAAAAAAAAGGAAAATGTCATGTTCTGTGTCCTGATGTGCTCTTTCAAGCAAAAAGAAATTTTAAATATATTGAAAGAGTCTGAATCGAGAAATCTTGAACAAAAGATTACTATGTCATAAATCGAGAAAAAACGAAAAACCTTCTTTCGCTTTTTTAAAAATTAGCAGATTTTTCAAGTAGAGATTAACAAAAATCATTGAAAATTTTGAGGGTGAGGGTGTGCCGAAGAGAAAAACAATAGTGTTTTTGAAAGAGTAGAAAACGGACTATTTTCCCATGTATTTATCTGAATTTCGAAATTTTTTAAGGAGATCGCCTTTAAATATAAAAATATCAGAGAATAATATGAAACAGTACATTATAATTGCTTTTAGGAATACATTACCATTTAATTTTCACAAACAGTTAATAAATATATCGAAACGTACTAAAACATATAATCAAATTTAAAATATTTTCGTTTATTCATTATATAAGAATAATCAATTTTGATGTAAAAGTGGAAATATGATTCACCTTTATTAAATAAGTTAAAACTAACGTCTATTTCTCATTAATAGGAAACGTGCTTTTTTTACAACGCGTCTTGCAACTAGTTTTGTTGTGTTCTCTACGATAAATATACATTTAATTTGATTTCAAAACGTTTAGTTCTCGGAATAATACATTGAAATACATTTCATGAAACATTCGCTTGTTCTAGCAAAAAAATATCCATGCTAAAAAAAGAATGCATTGAGATGTATTTGATTTTATTTTTTTTATGCATTACTAATAACAAATGAATCATAAAGAAAAAATCTCTTCAGTATTCTACATGTATCTGTCCTGACAGTTTTAAATTTGACAAGGACATACTTCTTATAAAGAGAGGAGTTTGTGATAATTTTCAGTGATAATACTACTGACATTATTCCTACAAATATTGAGAGATATAAGTAAGTGCAATACATACCAATAACTAGTTATCTTTCTTTTTTATTATCAATAATCAACTACACTTTCAGCTGTCGAACAGTTATTATTTTAGAATGACGCCTAACTTTTCTTTTGTTATAATTATCTCAAAACGAAAAAAAAAAACTAAAGTTTGAAAAAAAATCATCTTTTTTTGATGCTTCCCGTGAACAAACTAAGCCTCTATTTAGAAACGTATTTCGACTGGTATAAATTTGGTCTTCATATTTTCATGCGGCGTTTGAATCATAATTTTCTGACCTTCGGTTTTCGAGATCGTAGCGTTACAAATACAACATTTTTGATGCGCACAGATATAGTAAAGAAAGAAAGAAAACTCGTGCTGCATCACAATATAAATGCTTCGCATCTAAAAGAGGGTTTCAGCAACGCTACTTCTTTAGCTTGTCAAAGATAAACAGGTATATAGATGGATAGATAAATAAATAATCATTGGATTATCTTCTTACCTATCTGCATGAATAAATATGTATGTAAGTAGATATTGCGGTATATAGATGTACAGACAAATAGATACACATAATAGGTAAGTAGGAAGATAGACAAATAGACGAATATAATAGAAATAGATAGGGAAATACATAGACATAATAGTTAAGTAGGTTGATAAATAGATACACTGCTGGGCTGATTTAGGATTCAAAACTAAAAATTTATCTACGTAATATTCTTACATC
>JAJEKB010020380.1:212204-293214 GCA_022393335.1 Macrotrachela quadricornifera | reverse complement strand
CAATAAATCTGAAAATTGTCCCGTCGTTATTAGGGACATTTACTGTATCTGACGAAACACACAGATTCCAGCATATAGTTCTAAGCCTATGATTATATGTGTATACCTATAAAGAATTAAGAATATGAGTGTCCCTATAAGACTAACGTATCTCAGTACACATCTCAACCTGTAAGTATAAAAGTATAGTGAAAATCACGCAGGTTACACTAATAAGTATGAATATATAACCATATGCGTATAGATAGTTATAAACTTATATATGTAAAGCTACACATGTATATATAACTCGGAAAAGCATCTGATTTTAAGGCTTCAACATCAAGACTTCAAATTTTTGGAAGACTTCAGAAGACTTCAGAAGACTTCAAAGTATTTTACAGCACTTGAATAGACTTTCAAAGACTTCAAGAGGTTCCCAGAGATTTTATGAGATTGTCAAGACTCCACAAGATCTCATCAAAGAAGTCTTCGCTGTTTTCTCCTTTATGGTATACATATGCAGCTATAGTGTGAAGACTATAGTTATAAGCGTATAGTTGTAAGAATATATTTATAAGACTACAGGTGTAAGGATATAGTCTAAGAATATAGTTCTAGAGGTATAGTTGTAAGCATATAGCCATAAGGATATAGTTATAAGGATATAGCTATAAGAGGATAGTGTTAGAGATATAGGAATAAGAGGATAGTTGTAAGAATGTAGGTATAAGAGTACATGTGTGGGAGGAAAACCATTTAAGTAATGAGACACCTTATACGCGAGACAGAACCATGTTTATAAATCAAGCAAAAATGGTGTCATCAATTTTCCGCAGAACTTTTTCGTCAAAAAACCAAGAATAGTTTCGTTGGTTTTCTATAGAACCCTCTTTCGAGCAGAACCTTTTCTAATGATTCTGTGGAGTACCCACTAGCAGAACCCAGAAAAAAGTTCTGCAAAACTCCTTTTTTTTAGAGAGTACAAGCAGCTGCAAAGAACGTGCTTGTTATGATGATCGAATTTATACAGTTTATCAAGATCACATGTGGCGAACATCAGATCTAAGTAAAACTGAAAACTATTTTTCAATCATCAGTCACATAAATTTCCACCCGTTCATAATTCAAATCCAATTTAAGCAAAAAATACTTTATCGTGTGTTCCTCAATTCGCGCGAAAGCGTCTATATGCTCAATCATCATGCGCGTAAGTGTTGGTCAATCATAGTACTTCCAACTTCTGAAAACCAGCTTCCAAACGGACCCATATCTTGGAAAAAAATTGATCTTGAAAAACCCATTTTTCAGAAGGGTCTCCTGGGCGAACCACAAGACCTTGAAGGCTATAAGTTTTAGAAAAGATGCATCTTTTAGAGGTCTACCTATGATAAAAATTCTAGGCTTCTATCTGATTGCAATGAAAAATTATAGCCGTTTAAAGTTGCTAAAAATCAGAATTTTTGTAAATCTTCAAAAGGTCATAAAAACTCAACGCCTCATTAGTTTGCGATAAAAATTTTATGGTAACTGTGGCATACTAGGATGTATGTCTGTAGAGAATTTTAGCTCAATCGGCTTAGCCATTATTGAGAAAAAGCCGCATCTGTACCCCGAATTTTCGAGTGTATCATTTTTTGAATTTTTCGTAAAATACTTATAAAATTTCGAGGATTCAATATTTTTTGGAACGGCTTGCGCCAAAATTCATCAAATTCTTACCTCTATAACATATATTAAATTGAACAAAATCAAAGAACCTAGATTGAACAGGTCGGTCATGGCTTACATGAGACGTGTGGTTACGTTTTAAGGGAAACGAACGAATTAAGGGAAAATATGGACACCATTGTAGAGGCTAATGAAATTGTGCAATGTTATTAGGTTTAGCTCGAAAAACTAGCCGTATATAAAGAATGAACGTTTGAAAAATAGAATTTTTGATTGTCACCTGTGTTTTTCTCGCATGATCCTCCAATTTCAGCTTCATGATATGAAATTTAAGCGTTGAAATTGTTGTATGACCTGAGTCGTTTCATTTCATTAAGGTAATTGTTCAGTAACGCATTCGAGTTATCCTAAGGGGCAAGTCGTTTTATCTCATGGGACAACTCGAAGTAACTTATTGGAAACATATCAACGAAGCAATTCATTTTAATTTGTTTAATACTGCCATCATAAAATAAATCGAGTTATTTTGTAGGATAAGTCGAGTTATCCTATAAGATAAGTCAAGTTATTTCCTAGGATAACTCAAATTACCAAAAAACAAATATCTCAGTCACAAGAATCGACTTATCATGTAAGACAAGTCGACTTATCTCATGGAACAACTCGAACTTCCAACTAAATAACTATCTTAATCCAAATATTTCGACTTATCCTATAGGACAAGTCGACTTATCTCATGAAAGAACCTAAATTGCTTGCTAAATAAATATATCAATGACAAATACACATGTAAATTTTGGAAATTATGTTCTAATTTAAAACCTTTTCTTTTATTTGTTTTCATGTTTTTAGAACCAATTTAATATAGCTTGATGTATTCTGATGAATTTTAACCAATCCGATTTCTCCATTAATGAATTTTTCATGCCTCTACGATGGTGTCCATATTTTCCCTTATTTCGTTCGTTTCCTTTAAAACGTAACCACATGCACTGATTGGAGGATGAGATGATTGGATAACGAGGAGAAGAAAGAACGGTCACAAGCAATGCATGGTGACTAACAAAGAACGGTCATTGACATAGAAGGATGTTAAACAAAGAAGTATCTGAAACAGAGAAGAATGTAAAACAAAGAAGAAACTATGAATTGTTCGTTTTCGACTGGTTTCTTGGAAAAATCTTTTTCGATTTAATGCAAGAAAATCGAGACGATCGAATGTGATGACAAGGAGGAAAGCTAAATGCGGTTAATCTGAAGCGATCATGTAGATTCGATTGAATCTGCTACTTATTATGCATTGGTGTTATTGTCTTCGATCAAAGGATTGCGTCGAGTCAATTTTCTCGATAGACTGGGATTGTTTCTAGTGTCTACGATCATCTTCATCCCTTCTAATTTTGTAAGGGTCAATGTAATGATGTCGATATCTAGATTTCATCTCCGGTACGAGGATTATCCGCTGCCTTTGACTCTGTTCGAGTTGTTCGATTGGCTCTCAAAGCGAAATCAAAAAGAAGTTGAAAGAAGATGCAGTGTAGCGATGGGAGCGATTGTGAGATCTTGAAAAGTGAGGAATGCAAGAATTTGTTGAATGTACGATTGGATATGGAAGAGAAGATAGATGGATGATGAAGAAAGATGATTTCAGATGAGGGATAGAACCTTGATCATTGTTGTTGATCGTGTTCGCTGTATCATCTTTGGGACGAAAATGGGAGAGAAACAAAGGGAGCAAACAAAGAAAAATGATGAACGTGTAACAATGATGATCTAAGCGATTCACATGATCGTGAACTAACCCATTCGCCACGATGCGACCCACCGGTGGGTCTCACTACTCACTAACAAGAAGTCATTGCATGGAGTTTTGCGTTTCTCAAAACGAAAGCAAAAGCAATTCAAGCAAACTTTACGCTCTAGATTGTAGAGCTTTTCACGCCGCGTCTTTTGATATAGTTTGTTTCCCTAATAAAACATTTTCTTAGATCGAAATACGAAATACAAACTTCTGCAAGTTATCGCGGGCCCACCAATGGTACCCATCGTGGCGAATGAGTTAATATTCGGCTCATTCGTTGCTAGCGTTGTTTTCTCGATCGAAAGGATTGCGTCGAATCAATTCTTTTGAGAGATTCGGATTCTTTATTGCACCAACGATTAATTTCGCTCCTTCCAATGTTGTGTGTTTAACCCTTTGCAGTCGGCTGCATAAGCCATCTCGTAGCAATACCTTCTTCGATGCATATTCCTTTCTCGTCGTGTCCCAAAAGAAGAGGGGCCCATAAGACCACTAATCGGCCCCTGACTTTTTTCCATGGATCCGTCTAGAAACTATATAGATCGATAGATTTCAGTACGGCGAACACTTTTGTGCTATTTTTGATATACTTTCAAAATGTTTTTAAGTGTCAGTTTGAGTCACCTTTATATAGCATTTTTCTGCTTTTATCACTTGATATTTTAGCAATATCTCGAGAAAAGCAAGATACCTCACTGTGATTTTTGTATCATAGTTAGAGATAGGTTAGATCTTTAAAATGACCGGAATATGTCAAGTGTACGAGGCTGGCCATTTAAAAAATGCCTAGGTACACTATTATTGAGACATCATTTTTTATTTTTTGACTGATATTTAGTCGATTCTGATCAAACGAATTGGATTTGAACCAAAAATAATAACATATTATGAATCAGCACCAAAACCTGTGGCGATATATGTGTTTTTCAAGATTTTTCATTGACATTTTTTTTCCTCGAAAAATTTACCCCTACTCCCCCACAGCGGTCAGCCGAAAATGAATTGAATGAAAACTCCGTTTTTATGGTTCCATCATCTGCTCTCTGCAGTTATACTAATATTTTAGAAGGTTTGGATTTGATTTCTACTGTCTAAATAATTTTCTATCTGACTTCATTTTATGACTAACCGCTGAAGGGGAGTAGGGGTAAATTTTTCGAGGAAAAAAAATGTCAATGAAAAATCTTGAAAAACACATATATCGCCACAGGTTTTGGTGCTGATTCATAATATGTTATTATTTTTGGTTCAAATCCAATTCGTTTGATCAGAATCGACTAAATATCAGTCAAAAAATAAAAAATGATGGCTCAATAATAGTGTACCTAAGCATTTTTTAAGTGGCCAGCCTCGTACACTTGACATATTCCGGTCATTTTAAAGATCTAACCTATCTCTAACTATGATACAAAAATCACAGTGAGGTATCTTGTTTTTCTCGAGATATTGCTAAAATATCAAGTGATAAAAGCAGAAAAATGCTATATAAAGGTGACTCAAACTGACACTTAAAAACATTTTGAAAGTATATCAAAAATAGCACAAAAGTGTTCGCCGTACTGAAATCTATCGATCTATATAGTTTCTAGACGGATCCATGGAAAAAAGTCAGGGGTCGATTAGTGGTCTTATGGGCCCCCTTGTTTCAGATCAAAATATTGTGTCTACAAAGTTTTATCTCAAGATTATCGGACAAAATGGAGGTGTCCACATTTCCTAAATCTCACTGCCATCTTAAATGTTACAAAGCTCGATTTGGTTTTAAAATATATCAAAGACCTATCACTACAACTTAATAAAGCCCGAATTTTAATTTTCGTTTTTCATTGTTTTTATGAAAGCGTATCTTATAGTGTACGATAATGATAGGGCGTGTATTATGATACATTTGAATGCTATATGGCACTAAACATAAAATCTAAAATTTCGGCTCTGTTAAGTTGTAGAGTTGATAAATCTCTTTATTTTAAAAACAACTCGGGCTCTCTAGCGTTTAAAATGGTGAAGATGTTTGAAAAGTACGAAAGAGTCTAAACAAAAAAAACGTATTATGAGAAAAACGTGAAAAAAGTTTGAAAAGTGAAATTAAAGACTTTTTCTATGGTAACATGGGATGAAATAAATTTTTTAGTGATTTTCCATAGATCATTGGTTGGAACAAATTCAGGAGACGCATGCAGAAGTTTGTGGGAAAAGTTTTATTTGTTTCAAATAATCATGTTGTCTGCATAGTCGAAGCACTAAAAATTGCTTGGTATATCATTCGAAACAAATCAGAAACTGGAAGCAAGTACTTTCTGTTGTCTTGCAATAGAAAGGAGGAATCTATCAACAAATTGTATTGTTGTGTAGTCCTTGTTATGATGCGTTTATTGATCTCTATGGTTACATATCTACAATGTCATATGCAAATACTAATCCTTCTACAATGAAGTACTTGATTCTAGTCTCTGAAGCAAATTATTTGAAATAGACGAAAACGTGTTGAATTTCTCTCACATATAAAAATATCCTGACAAACTTTATTGACTATTTCATATAAAATCTTAGATAAATAATGATATGTTATTAAAAGCTAATCATTTCCTCGAGGTTCATAGCCAGTATTTGTAAAAAAATATTGATGGGATATCATACTAAGTAGTCACGTCGATATATATATATATGTATTCGCGAGTAACAGTATGTATCAAGCTCTTTTACCTAGCACTATATGTTAACTGTAGCTATTACTGTGAAAAATTAGCAGTTTTTGAAAAAAAATACTATTTTTTAGAATACTTTGCTCTATCTAATGCGCTATAGATCAAAAAATCGAAAAAATTCACAAAAATTGACATTTTAGGATACGGGTCTTAAATGCATCGACAAATAATAGCCGACTGATTTGACGAAAAAATTCAAAAAATCAATTTATATAGAAAAATATTTTCTATATCGATTAGTATTATTTTTTTATTAAAAATATATTGAGTATTAAATGATTTAAATTAGTATGATTCATTGATTTTGACTACATACTAGTAATTATGTACAAATGTATTTACAATGATAGAAAGAAAAAAAAAGCTATTAGGTGAAGAAAATAATATTTTTCTTGTTATCACTTAACACACGAGTAATAATATGTATAACGTGTTGTTTGTTGTGTTAAAGAGAGTTAGTCTCTGAATGTATTTCCATCAATTGAGTGTTCCTGTTGATCCTTTACCTGTTGATCCTTCACCTGACAATCCTGTCAGCAGTTGGAACAAATTTTTTCTCATCAAAATAATTCTTATCATCGTTATTCCTCTAAGTTTAACAATATTAATCATTGGATTAGTTTTCGGAATTCTATATTCACACAATAGAGGCAAGATCACGTGACCTCATCGAATGATTTTTCAAGACCATCCGCATCTCCTACTATTACGATAAATATAACGACATCCTTTTCCTCAACTAATCCAGCAGAATTCTCAAGTAAGATATTTTAATAAATATATATCTAAATGTCCGATATTTTTGATTATTCAAAAAACAAATCCTTATTAAATGTCGTCTTTTATTCAATTGATATATTAACGATATGAAACTGTGTTTATTTTCAGGGACAGAAAAGAAAAACAAGGAAAAGATTTGCATGAGTGATCTTTTTTTCTTCCTTTTGGATCAATAGATCAAAACGTGTGTTTATTCTTCTAATTACTCTCATCCGAGATATTACTATTTAAATGTTTTGGAATACTACAAATCTGTTACACATTCCATTAGGAATTACTGAAGGAGATGATTCACATCAATTTTATCAATAAAACGCATCAAATTCCTTCTTATTTCAATTTTCTTACTGATATTTCTCGTATTAACTTCAGTTTTGATATTTATAGCAACAAAACTACAAACTACAACAACAACCAATTCCAATTTATTGAATAGATCCACAATATCAAGTATGTTACTTTATTTGCCTAAACTCATTCCGAACTTGAAGATCAAATTTTTTTCGATTATTTTGTGTTTGATTGATCAGTACATTCTGAAATGTTTTTTCATCTATCTGCGAAAAAACCTAAAAAATTTCAGCTCTATCGAACTGAATATCTGGTAGAAAGAGGAGTAAAAAGTGAATGAAGGAACATTCTTCTGTCATCAATAAGAAAAAAAATACTACCTAACTTATCTAGTTAAAACAAAGTAAATAATAATTTCTCGTTTAGCGGTACCGTTCTTATACTGTTTTCCATTTGGATGGAGTTCAGTAGGTGATTTTGTATCAAGTACTGGACAGTATCGTAGTTTAGCTGTTGACGACGATTTCAATGTATACATTTCGGATCAGTATCATAGTCGCTTACTAAAATGGTCACCGGGTAGTCAAACGCCTACTGTTTATTTTGAAAATCAATTTGATACACTCGACTCATCTCTGTTCTTTCATTCACCATCTCAGTCGCTTTACTTTTGTTATCTATGGAAAGATAAGCCAGGTGTTTTTAAACTAATTACTAGCAATTCTACACTAATAAATGTAATTAATGATATTCGGTATGTACCATCAGAATGGGGACCAAGAGATTGTGTTGGATTATATGTTGATTCAGCTAATGATATATTAGTATTAGAACCTCTCAGTAATGCCGTAATCACATGGATAGTTAAAAATAATTCTGCTATATTGGTAGCAAATGGAACTAATTTGGATTCTACGTTTGATTATGCATCAATTCCACGAAGACTGGCAATAGACGAAAGTAATAATATAATATACTTATTAGATATAAATCGTGCTCGTGTTATAAAATATGCCAATGGATCCTTAAATGGAAATACTATTATTAATAGAGAGTGGAATGACATCTTTACCAATGAGGATTCACGATTTAGTGGTTCTATGTCAATACTTGTGGATAGAACTGGTTATATTCTTCTAAGTGAAACATCTAAAATCAGCATGTGGACATCAAATGGAAAATTTCAAGCTGTTATTATGAAAGAGTATCAGACTTCTACAAATGATACGAAGACAATAATTCACCCGTTAGCAATGGCATTTGATAAATTGGGAAACTTATATGTTATTGATGGTGAAACATCACGAGTGTTAAAATTTAACAGAACTTCCTCTACCTGTATAAATTATATTCCTTGAATGTTATCACATGAACTCATATTACAAAATCTAATTCTTTTTTATGTTCATTATGTATTCTTCCACTTTTCTTATCTTTTACTCTTATTACATCTCATCATGCCTCAGACATTTGTTTTTATTGATAGTTAATTTTCGATGATTCATCATCATTGCATCCATAGTAGTTGTAAGAATAGTGCAAGGTAAGTAGAAGCACGTGTATACATATTAATACAGAACGGGCAATATATTTTATCGACAAATAATATATAAGACGAATATCATCAAATAGGAAGTATAATTTGTATATTTTTTTTGCAGATTGTTTGAAAATAAATATTATTTATAAAAACAAGAAAACTTCAGAACAAAAACAAGATGATAAATTGATGTTATTAAAGACTTCTCCACGTCGTTTTATGTCTCTTAATGAGGAGCGAACACATTCATTCAATTTAATTTGGATTGATGAATGTGCTGAAGAAAATAATCTCGATTCATTACGTACACGAACACTACTTCGAGAAATAAATAATGATAATTGTTCATTTTTCAATCAACCTGATAAATTTATGATCAAAATCAATGAATTAGAAATGAAACATCAAAACATTTTAGTAATCATGTCTGGATCATTTGCCAAAACACTTCTGGACAAATTATGTTCTATTGATTTAATATTAATAATAATTATCTTTTGTGCAAATTATAATCGATATGCTTATTTACTTAGTAAATATTCAAAGGTTGCTGAAATCTGTACTACATATGAAAAATTGCAAAGTACCATTAGAAATGAAATATTATCGTCAAAATTCAATTTATCTGAAAATCAATTTCTCAAATCTGTTCGACCTTTGAATTCGAAAAATGGAATTGAAAATCATAGTGCGTACTATTCATACATGACATTCATCGAATTATTAAGACAAATGCCACAAACACCACAAGCCAAAGAGAATATGCTAAAAAAATGCCGAGATTACTATCGAGGAGACAAAATCGAACAAGAAAAGATTGAAGAATTTCGGATTACTTACCAATCGAATGAAGCCATTAATTGGTATATTAGAGATTCTTTTGTCTATCGTTTAGTAAATCGTGCATTTCGAACAGAAGATATAACATTGTGGTATGCATTTCGTTACTTTGTTGTTGATCTTTGTCAACAATTGGAAAAGGTACATAAAGACCAAAATATTTTAACTTCTTTAAAACTTTATCGTTATCAATCTCGAATGTCAATATCTGAATTCGAATATTTCAAAGATAATATTGGTTGTTTTGTTTCAACCAATGGATTCTTTTCCTCAGCAATCGACATTACGGCTGCCTTAGGTTTTAAAGCAGATGGTATAGATACAGATGATTCTAAAGCTATTCTGTTCGAAATTACTGTTGATGGAAGTAATCTTCAAAATACAGTTTTTGTCGATATTGATCAATATACAGGTGAACCTTATGAAAGTGAAGTTTTATTTAATATTGGATCAGTTTTTCAAATTGAAAATGTTTCTTATCATCCAATTTATAATATTTGGATGATTAAAATGACTGCAACTGATGAAGGTACACATGATATTAAAAAAAGTCTCGAAGAAAAAAAAGAAGAATTTCGTCCAGAGAATATCAATTTAATATTTGGCCGTCTATTAATTGAAATGAATGAATATGCCAAAGCTGAATCATATTTTCAAATGTTATTACAAGAATTACCGAAATCACATCAAGATATTCCATTAGTTTATCATTATATTGGTAATTTAAATATGAGATCAACTGACTGGAATGAAGCTTGCAGATATTTTGATATGGCATATCAAATCAAAAAGAAAATCCTTCCTTCTAATCATTCATCTATCGGTGTAATATTAAATAATTTAGGCAATTATTATAAAGCTATCAAAAATTATCCTTCTGCACTTCGGTATTATAATGCAGCTTTGCAATGTATCGATGATGAATGTAATAGAGTAAGAACTCAAATAAATATAGCTGCAATCTATCTCGCAAACAAAGACTTTGACTTAGCACTAGATTTATGTTTCAAAGCACATGATATTCTTTATGAAAAACATCCACATCCATATGAAGAAATACTTCAATGTCTAGGAATTATTGGTGATATTTATTTTATGCAAAAGAAATACAATAATGCTTTAGATTATTATTTAACAGCATTGGAAATGAGTAAAAAAGTTTTACCACTTGGTCATCGACTACGAATTACTTGTATTGTAGTTTTGGCTAATCTCTATCATGATCGAGGCATGAAAAACATGGCTATTAGTTTTTGTCAAAATAAATTGTTCTTGTACGAAAAATATCTGCCTGAATGGCATATTAATATTGCCTATCTATTAATGAAATTAGGAGAATTGTATGAAGATTATGATATTCGAAAGATAGACTCATTACAAAGAGCACTACGTATTTTTGAGAGAAGTATTCATCTCGAATATGCTTCTACGGCCGATTGTATAATGATGATCGCAGAATATTACAAAAAGCAAAATGGATATGATAGTGCCTTTAAGTATTATCGTCGAGCTCTCGAAATACAAACAAAAATTTATCCAAAAGATCATTCCATAATACTTCAAACTCAATCGATCATTGATGCTGGTCAAAATGAAACATAATTTCTACGGGATTTTTCACGATTAATAATCAATTGAAAAAATAGATTAATCTATCTTCTAATGAAAAGATAATCTCAATTCTTGCTTTTCAGTAATCAATCAAATCGAAGTCATTTTTTTGTTAGAAATAATCTACTAAAAATATTGAAGTAAAATGTAAAGTTAATTTTGCCGATGCATTTCGTGTTATTCTATAGAAAAAGCTTTTAAGCATAATGAAAAATAACAATATAAAACAGAATATAAAAAACAAGAGATGATTCGTATATATAGCTTACAGATTTTTTTCATGCTTCTTTAATTATAATTGAACAGACTGAAACTGTTAAACATTTCAATGATACCATAACAAAAAAATCATTTTAACTTGTTTTAATAATAACTGTTATATTAGTTTAGTTAATCATTTTCTTAAAGTATTGAGTTTCGATTGTAATTTATATATAATTTTTACTCAATTTAAACAAAATAGTTGTTGAGAAATTTTTCGATATCAGGTGATATGCGAATCTTTTATGTAAAAACTTGATTTATAAAATTGAAGGAGAATTCAATCTAATTTAAATGTATGTGGAAATAAAAGAGAATCCCATTTAAATGTAAATTAAATTGAGTCTTGATAGATTTTTATTATTTTGCGGAAAAAGCTCTACAAAAATAAGTAAGACAATAACTGTTATCGTATTTTGATAAGGATCATTTTTATATGATAGTCTAATGTTTTGAACCTAAACATTTGCTAATACCAATTTATAGTTCATATAGGGAAAATTTTTGAAATAGAATATAAACCAATTTGATTTATACATCATTAGATGTAAGTTTTCAAGCTCTCCAAAATCCTCTATTTTGTTTTTCGAATTGAAAAAGTTGAGAAATTCGGCGAGGTGTTTTGGCGTATAACATAAAGCAAATTTTGACTGATTAATTTTTAATGATTTGGCAATAATTGTATCATATAATTCAATACATGCATCAATTAAAGCAACAATATCAGGAAGAAGATATTGACCACCAATTTCTGATTTTGGATATATATGAAGAAGTATAGATGGTAAAAGTGCTTCTTCAAAATCTTCATCATTATCATATTGTATCATAAGTGCATTAATACTATAATATCGTGCAAATTTGATTGATGTTTTAAGTAAAAATTTTGAATAAAATTCATGAGTTGATAATATTATCTCATGTAGACCATAGATCGCACATGTCACTTTTACTGAAGCTAATTCAATATAAGATGAACCATTAGCTTGATTAATAAGATTTTTCGATATATAAACTTTATCATCTTTATTAATATTTATTGATAATTGATCAAAATCAACTGCAAATTCTAATGTATCAAAACATTCATCTGATTGTTCCATAGAGTTTGTTTTTATTATTATGAAACTATATCAAAAAATTTCTTCTTATTTATTTAACATTAGAAAATTAATTGAACAAACAAAAAATTTAATATAGATTATTCTTCAAAAACAATTGAATCTTCTTTTTCCTTTTCGTCTTCATTAAGTTCTATTTTTTCATTCGTCAATCCTGCAAATTTTGGATCAGCTGCATGTATACCATCATTTAATAATAAGACACACCCATCCTAGAAAAATTTAGTTATTAATAAAAAATACTTTTAAAAAAAAATGCAAACAAACCTTCAATAATTCCAGAGTAATTCGTGCAATGTTAATTGCATCATCAAGACCTGAATGATGATGACCTTCAAAATTATGACCAAGCTTTTCTAACGTTTTAACAATACCTATACATTTAATGTTATATAAAGACAACAAAAACAAATTTTCTTTTAATTTTTTTACCACATCGTCGCACAGAATAAAAACTAGCAAATTCTTTTCGAATATTAATCCATTTTTTAGCCCATTTTGGATATGGTATAGAACTGAGATGACATTGTAATCGAAGAAAATTTGCAAAATCCCATGGACTATTATAAAATAAAAATGATAATACTAGAATAAAAATATAAATAATATGTAATTTAATACCCATCAGTAGCAAATGCTAATCTGTTTTTATTCGGTGATGATAAAAGATTTCGTTCATTTAGCCATGTTTCAACATTATGCAATACTTCGATAAATAATGGAGCATTATCTACTTGATGCTAAAGAAAATTTTTTATTAGAAATATGTGAATAAATTAAAAATGAAATATGGAAATTTGTAGATATTAACCTCGTCATTTTCTTTGAAATCTATTTCCAATCAGAGCTATGAAATGTACTCGTATGCGTCTACGTTGTAGGAGGAAATTTTTCAAAATCATTGGCAAATTTCGCACTTCTCATATCTTCAGTTGAAGACTTTTACATACATCTAGCATTATACGAGCAGTTCTAAAAATCTGTTTTTCATTATTATGATAAGAAGTGCTGGATAACTTAAAATTCAAAAATTAAAATCAAGTCTTCTTCTTACATACAGAACGATTTTATGTATCATTTGATAAAAACAAATGTTCCATGAATCTCTTTAAATTAAAATAACGTTCGGAACGATTAAATTTTCTTTATAAAAACTATTCTCCTTACATTAAAATATCAGTAACACGAATGATGTTCCCTAGTGATAGTTGCTCTACAAGTAGATCTGAGTAAGGATGAGACAGAGAATGAGTTTTGGTTTTAACTGGAGCTAGCTCTGGATCTCGAGAGCAACTGTCCGAGGAGCGACCTTCATGGAACCCAAAATACCATCCTGAAAAAGCTTTTTTTCGATGTTTTTAAAATTTTACTACATTCTCAATTAGAATAAGAAATAAATCAAATGGAAACTATACAGTTCGATAGAGTAACCAATGCTCAATCGCATCATATAAAAATAAAAAAAGTTCAGATCCGCATATAGAGATCTACAAAATCGCTTTTTAAACTTCTGTTATAAAAAAGAATGAGAATGAATATGCAGAGAGCAGCTACCAGGATTTATATAAACTGGCAGATTTATTTGGATTCATTTATTGCTAACATATGATACATTTTAAGTGTATCAAACGAGAGCTATAATCCAGAAGACTCATCTCTTAATCTCAGCTAGGTATTTATTTTCAACCTAATTTTTCTACTTGATGATAAAATATATAGAGAGACTTTGTAGAAAAAACTCTGCTAAATAAATTTCGGTAGCTACTGGTTGGATAAAGAAATATCATGATGATTTTAAGGTATATTAATAGCTATTTATGCGCAAAAAAGAGCACTGTGATCTCTTCGAATAATAAAGAAAAGAAGTGCAAACAAAGGAAAAATTTTCTTTTAATTTTCAGATAGAATCGATTTTGCTAGCGTATTCACTTTCGTTCTTTCCTCAGAATTCTTGATTCTTTAAGGTACATAAAAATTATATATAAGATCTTGAATTGATATTATTTTAAGAATCAATTTGAACATAGTAAAATTTAGGAGAACGAAGTAATGTTTTTAAGAGTAGTCATAATATTTTCTTATAAAATTGAGCTTAAATTTACATATCCATTTTTCTAATTCCAAGAAATTTCAAACTTTCTTCAACTATAAGCAAGCAGAATAATAAACCTAAAGAGTTCATACAAAGAATAGCAAAAGAATGATTAAATAAGAATAATAATAATAAATATCATGATCAAGAAAACTATCGAGATCATCCTGCAGATATTTCTTCATATATCTTATTAGAAGAAGATTTTTTTTGTCTATAAAAACTTACTTGTTCAATTCCAGTTAAATCTGTACAAAATTTCGATAATTTTGGATTAATTGTCGGTCGACAATATGATTGAAATTTATCGACCTAATAAAAATAGACACTTAAAAATAATCTTCTATTAATTAAACTAATGAAAATAATTTACAATAGTTTGTTGTTGTACATTGATTAATACAATTGGAAATTCAATTATTTCCTGTTGATAATTATTTCTTTGATTTTCTTCACACGTTGCTTCAAAATCAACAACAGCAATATATTCAAAATGTTGTTCAATCATTTCAAAAGGATTTTCACATCCATAGATTAATTCACATTTAAAATGATGTTTTAAACGAAAACATCGAATATCAATATCACCACTATAGTTATTATAAATAATAAAAATTTTAAAGATTATATTTTATTTGATTTTTTTTCAATAACCTAGTTGATAAATGTCGATTTTTCAGTTCTTCATCAATTTGTTCAGATGTCATTTGATTAACACGAGTATTAAATTTACTTAAACGCTTTTGTGATACATGATTTTGAGCAGGTTTTTTTGATTGACACTGTTTAGAAGTAAGAAGACGTCGTTCTTCACCTAAGAATGTATCAGTATTGATACTTTGTATCGAATTAGGATCATAAGTCTATTATAAATAATAAAGGATTTAAATGATGTTTCAACAAAATTTTACATGATCTTTTGATGAACTAGAATCTTTCTTTATTGATGATGCCATTTTCAATGATTATAATCAAAAATTCTCCAAACAAAATAGAATATATACCTATATTAAGTAATTTCATAACTTCTTTCGTCATGTTCACTTTATATAATAAACTGATTGCACAATAACGTGTTGTATGAATGAAGTAAATATATGATTGGTTACTTGTTCAGTACTGTCAAATATTTAGATGTCGCTTGGTTTATAGTTTATATAATTTAATTAATAACTTTAAATAAATGTAATTTATACTATGTGAATCTTTTGTTGAAATATTCTCAATAACTGAAAAATAATATAGAGTAATTCAAGCATATATTAATTTGCGCATGTGATTTATTGAATTTTGATTAAGAATGACTTCGGATAATTTTTGATCAAAATCAGATAGATATTTGAATATAAGGGATGATCTATAATAAATCATTTAAAATATTCTCTTCTTTGTCTGACATTTTCTCATATATTGAAGATTTATTCGATAAAGATTTTCTTTGCTCTACAAAATCACATATTTTCAAGGGAGAAAAAGCGGAATTTGGATCATTGATCCCTATGGATTCTTTCGAATTCTACTATATCCTTACAAATATATTTTAACATTAGTAATAATCAGTTTGTAAAACGAAGGATCTTACTGGTCCTCATAAATGTTTTATAAGTCATATTAAATAAAAGAATGCTGTACTTTGCACTATACATGTACTTATATTTTCAAAGTACAATCTTTGATTCCATATAGAATTCGATAGCGAAGCTCTAAGAAGGTATATTATGTCTCAATATGAATCGATCTGAAGAACAAAAGATATTATATGTTCATATTGCTCAATTTTCCAAGTAGTTTACAGAATAATCTGGTAAACATTGAACTATTTATAAATATGTTTGTATATTATTTTTCTTACTAGAATGTTTGCAGAAAGTAGCAGTGAATTTCGATTTCTTCTAGGTTAGTTTCATAAATGGTTAGGGTTATAGATATACTGAACGAAGAAAAGAAAATAAACTGATTTAATTGGATCGCACACATTTAAATGCCCTATTACTTTAAAGTCTTGTTTAATATTTAACCTAGAAGAAATCCAAATTCACTGTTACTTTGTGCACACATTTTAATAAGAAAAATAATATACAAACATATTTATAAACAGCTCAATGTTTACCAGATTTACCTGTAAACTACTTGGAAAATTGAGCAATATGAGCATATAATATCTTTTGTTCTTCAGATCGATTCATATTGAGACAATCTAAGTACATGTATAGTACAAAGTACAGTATTCTTTTATTTAATATGATTTATAAGTCATTTATGTATCGGGAGTCAAAAGCAGCCATTAGAAACTAGGATTCCAAAGAATCGATAGGATCCAGGATTCGCTTTTTCTCCCTTGTGTTTCTCTAATTAAAAAAGTTTTCTTTCAGCACCCTGTCATCCAAGAAAAATAGTGGTCGACATTTGTCTCATTACTTTTGTATCATATGTTATATTGCATATTTTGATCAACTGCTTGACAATTTGTCAAAACAAACTTGCACTATTGATCGAATGACTTTTAGGATATCATAATATTGCAACGCAAATATTTCTCTTCTGAATCACCAACGATAAATTTATATTGGATTTGTTCGTAAAAAAAACGAAATTTTTACTGTATAAGTATGTGTATATAGAGACTAAAATTTTAGTTTCAACTGTACTATCGATAATATTTTTCACAAAAATTATTATAATAACTAAATGTCGGACTGCATACAACGCTGCACTCTGTTATTTTGTAGATATATATTTATTATATAGATGGCTCCCAAAAATTATCCGATCAATAGATTGTACTTTTCAACAAATTATCAAACACTTGATTAAGACATGTAATATATGTATGATAATAGTTGAATATATTTTCGTAGTGTTTCTTCATTGTTTCATTAGTTACAAGATGTATACAAATGTGTGAGTTTATAGAAGAAAAAAAGTTCTTTATAAAGTGAGTTCAAAACATAGTTTACAGTATATTAAAAAATGTTTTAAAAAGAGGAGAACATTTTGACCTGTTTATCATAATCTATTCATTAAGTATAATTCTAATGTACTAATCCAGGCAGACAAAACTCAAAACAAAAAGATGAAATATTCTTAGAGATTTTAACGAAAATACTATCCGGAAAAGCACATATTTTTACAATTTTTATCTCCGTTAACTTGTCTACTGTAATAAACATGTAGAAACGCGTTATTTTAATGGCCATGTCTGCCTGGGAACTAAATAAATTCGAAATGAATAACTCCTTTACTTCTTTCATTATCATAAAATATATTCCTATTAAATCTAAAGAAAATCATAATCTGCAAGAAATAAGCTCCCATGTCATTTTCATACATTCTTTTTCATATTAGAAATAAAATCCTTTTAAAAAAAAAGCCTAGAAATTGCTACTAAAAATACTATGCATCTTAAAATTGTATAGAGATTCTCGTTTGTTAATTATTATTTTTAAGGCTGAAGTTCTTTTTTTTTTCTTAAGTAGATTCATATGTATCTAACAAATAATGAGCACTTCTAGAAATCATAAAAAAATGAGAGCCAATAGGGTCGTTTTCTCATCCTGCAATAAGTCAAATTTTCCTATTAAAATTTCTAAGTAAAAGTAGAACCAATATATAGTATATATTTAATATATCTCTAGTCTGATTAATGACTTATTCCATAAAAAAAAAAAGAAAAAGAAACATATAATTTGATAATAGCAACTATTTTTAGAATCAATGGTAATTTATTATAGATTTGTGACATATAGTTACATTTAGCAAAGAAATCATTTCTTAACATATTGATCAATTGATTTCTATCGTTAAAACAATTTTCCTATGATTGACAATCGATGAAATTTACCCATCAGTTATGTAGAAATGTTTATAATATTTTTTCTGTTCATATCTTATACTAGAAATAGTTGTTGCTTACATATCCTACTATACTCAGTTAGATATTAGAAGGAATCTTGTTATCATCACTTAGTCTTATAGTCAATCTGATTTGTCGTTTGTCTTGTCTTATTGAAGGTTGACTGTATATTAAAGAAAATGCTCCTTTATATTATATAAATTGCTTATGTCATTTATTCTTACTCCATATTAAATCGATATATATATATATATATTTCGTTAAGAAATATTTATTCAGCCCACTTGATTTATGGATTTGGTTGATTAATCACATTATACATTCTCCTCTGTTATATTCATGATAATATTATCAATGGTAATGATACATATATACTTTATTTTGTCAAAGTAAAAACTAAGAAAACTTATTTTTTTTAAATATAATTATACATATATCTTCTTAGTATCTCCTATGATACATATGAAATATTCAGGCAAGTCAAGAGTTTATTTAACACGGCCTTCATATATATATATAACTAATTTCTCTCAGAAAATCGACCGATACACCTGCCAATAACTTTTGTTAAACATATGAACAAATGCGGAAAGGCTAAAAGCATAGATGTGTTATATATGTATATGGTCATGCATCTTAAGATGACCTTGTATAACTTATAGCTTGATATGTTAGTATATGTTTGACCTTGTAATTATGCACTTTTTTTGACATGTGACAGACCCCCAGATATACTTAGTATGTACAATTATTGCTCAATAATTTAGATCATAAGGTCATTATTTAAGTTAGCAAATTGAATATATAATTTCAGCGGAAATTCAATCTTTTTTGCTCTTTTGATAGTTATATATCACTTAATATGAGCTGAGTGTTTATAGAAATTTAGGCTTTTTTCATTCTTCATGAGAATTAAGTATCTCTTTTATTTTGTATATCTTCTTTATTACAAAATATTAAATAGATATGAGAAAATAAAAGAAAAAAAAGAAAATGTTACAGTTTTTATAATAGAACATATAAAGAAAAGATGAAGGACAAAGAAAGAAGAGAAAAAAAAAATCACTGAACAATCTATAGAGAGAAAAGAAGAAAGAGAAAAATCAATCTTTTAATGCCACTTGATAGATGATTCATACATTGTGTTCTATACTTGAAGAAAAGGGAGAAGAAATGAAGATTTCTTTTTCTTTTTTTCGAAGACATAATAACAAAAAATGATTGATAATACTATATATATACTAATATTTTATTCAGAACATTTCCTTAAAGTGAGTTAATCGACTGTTACTAATATTCAATCTTTTATTCTTGAATGGGTAAATTTTTATAACTTGATATACCCTGGAAAATACTCATATTTCTACTATTGCTATTAATATATCCATCTCTATGTAATTTCTTGTCTTCATTACACACATATGACAGATTATATTATAAGAGATATAGAACACATACACAACACATTTATTTTTATATAAATAACTAAGAGACATATATATATCTGACAAATATAGAAAAAAATTGGATAAACATAAATAGAATATAATTATTAACTATATTTTATAAAAGAAAGAGAATTATTTAATTGATGAGTTTCTTTTTCTTTTTCGTATGTTGAAAATTCAATTTTGATTTGGATGAAAAAATAAGTTTTTTTTTAACTTATTATTGTTTTTGTTGCAGTCCAGTACGCCCTTTTTTTACAGAAACATAGGATTTAAATCAACAACAACAACAACAACTGTCAACACCCTTACTACCTTTTTTTCCCTTTTGTCAGATTATGTTTCGAGCCAATTAATTTTTAAAAAAGTGTGTTCCTTTTTTTGTCACCTGCTTCGTCTATTTATTTAGTTATAGACAATTATGATCTTCTATTCTTATGTCATCTCGAGTTATTTTTCTATTTTCGACATGACTATCCCATATATTCCATCTGGCTTTCGTGCTTCCTTGTCACTTCTTTCAATTAAGAAAATGTCTGTTTTTCCATTTTTTCTGTCCTTTTCTCTCCTGACATTGTCGTCTTCATCGGCTCATGCCAAGGACATCGTCATCATCATCATTTCTCTAGAAAAAAACAAGAGAAAGCCATTTCCGGATCGTAAAAGAAAATTTTTTTCTATTACTTCAATTCTTCTTTGTTTCATAATGTCTCAAAATCAGACAAAAAAAAAGCAAAAGGTATAGAAATTATACTTAAAAATATGCATATATCAATCATATTCGTCAATGAATCTCTTTCATAGCATGTACAATTTTTTTATAAAAGAAATCTCATTTAGACTGCCATACAGCGAGTCACTTAATTCATCACTTGTCCGTTTTCTATTTAGTTTATTACAAACAAAACTCGATCATGTAATATATTTTATACAATGAATATATATATAACATTATCTATCTTGCTTATTTATTTATACCAATCGTTGTTTCAACTAGTAACATATTGATAGAAGACAGTAGTCAGAACAATATATCCTAAGGGAACATTAGTAATCTTATTTCATTTATAAATATATATAATAAGTAAAGTTCGATACATTGGATTTGTCTTATGAATTAATACTGAACTTTATATTTTTCCATTGATAATGAATATTGACTAGTAATATAATAATTTACTTTCTAAATATAGTAATAATTCAAGTATGTCTTTAGTTTACGAGCATTACTTAACTGTCGCTCTTAAAAAATGAGAATTACTGTCATGTGTACATCATATTTATTTAAGCATAAAAAGAAATATGATTACAAAATGAAATGACTATACCCATTTTTTTTTCTTTCTTTCTTTCTTTCTTCTTTACTTGTAATAACTAATATAATTATCTTTCTACATTTTTTTTTCAGATTTAGTTCTTTTGTTTTTTTTTTTGAAAAAAAAAATTAATCAATGAAATTAAAAGAATATTTAAATTCTCTTGTATTAAAACGAAAAAGTAATGTATCATCAAAATCTACTAAACAAAAACTTCCTCATAAAACAATTTCATCAACAGATTGTCATTATGAAATATGTGAATATGAAGAACCTAATAAATTTTCTATTGATAATCGTCATAGTCAAACACAAATTCTTCTTACTCGTCATGCTCATTTAATAAATACAATTATTGGAAAAAAACATTTACAAGAAAATATATGTCCACATTGTCAAATTTTACCTCATCAATTAAATCAAGAAAATTTACTTTCAAATCCTCATTATTCAAGTACATTAGCAACATGTAATCCAAAACGTGAATATCAATATCAAACATATCTTTCAACAAGTAATAATTCTTTATGGACAAAAACAAGACAACGTTCAAAAATTCGAACAAATCCATGGATTAAAACAAGTCGAATATTACAACCGGAATATTCTGTTTATGATCCAACATTATCTTCACGAATTATACATTCAGAATCGTTTCCACAAACAGTAACAAATGGAAATAATCATTCACTAAAACCGTCATCAAATATAATATTTCATCAGAATGGTTGTGAAAATAATTCTTCTTTAAATAATCATTCATCATTACCAGATAATACAAATAATGATGATCATTTATTAGATAAAAATCAACATATATCATCATATACAAAACATCTTGAACAATGTTTTCCTCAAACTACAATTTCTTCTGATAATAAACAGAATACGAAAAAATCTATTCATCCAACTCATTATCAACGTTCAACAAATAAACAAATATCTAATCCAAAAAAATCATTTATTAATCATAATTATCATTCACGTAGTTCATCACCTCGTTTAAATAATGATCATTTTTCTATTAAATTTGAAGAAATTCTTGAAAATCAACAAAATTCATTACGAAATAATCCATTTATATTACCATTAGATAAAACAAATATTAAATTATCATCTCCATCATCAATACAATATTCTTCAAAATTAAAAAAAACAAATTCACATACAATATTAAAACATCTTGAAGAAATAGAAAATGAAATTGAATTAATTAAAAATTTAAATTTTAATCATAATGATGATATTTTTCCATCAAATATTTATTCAAAACAAAATGAAAAACAATCAATAAATGAACAAGTTAATCAATGGGTTGAAGAATGTTTAACAACAAATAAAAATAATAATATAATAAATTATCTTCAAAATAATTCTAATCATTTATTAAATACAATTAAAAATGATAATTCATATATATCTTTAAATAATAAGAATTATAAAACATCATCTTTATCAAAACTTCAAAATAAATCAGAATTAATGACAGCATTTTATTTAACTTCAATACCAACAACAACCGAACGAACACTTTCATTTATTAATCAACCATTACAACTATCAAAATCTCCAACGATAACAAAAGATTTTAAAACTATACATGAATGCCCGTTTTAACTGTTTTAGATGAACAGTAATTATCTCGTTTTTTTTTTGTTCCGCTTGCATGTGTGTGGCATGACAACATATCATTATGAATCAATGCAAAATATTAAGATATATATATATATCTTTGTTTATTAGTAAAAAAAAAATCAATAGAAAAACCAGTATAAAAATGAAGCTTATGTTAAATTTCAAGTATATGAGAAATAGATTAATCAGAAAAGAAGTTTAGTAAAATAGTATCTATGAACATAAATATATCATATTTTTGTATGTAATATAGATATAATGAATCTTGATATTTCTTGATTATCTTGAGAATGTCAAGAGATAGAAATCTACGGTTTTGTTTATTATTATTTAAAAGAGATATATGAAAGAATTGTAAAAATATTAAATTATGTCGACATAGAAACTAGTGAAAAATAGGTCAGTTTTGATTAAATATTAAAAACGTCTGAACTATTATCGGCATTTTAAAAGGAAGCTAGTAGGCAAAATATTTTCACAATAACAATTAAAGACCTATAGTTTTCACCATTTAAAAGACGATGCCGGAGAATACAAACGTATATAAAAAATAATATTTTCTTTCTGAGTCAATTTTATTATCGTTTTCTAAAATGAATAAAAATGGGTAGAATGCTTTGAAATTTTTAATGAGAAGTCTTGAAGAGTTATGGTTTTCCACTTTCGAAAGAAGAAATCAAGGAATGCAAACTATTGTAAAAAATTTTTGATCAAAATTTAAAGCAAAAAAACCAAATCACAGATTTTTATCAATGCTCGTTATTACAAAAATATCAAGATTTATTAGATTTTAACCTTGACAATAATTGTAGTCAGTCATATTAAATCATAAACAATAGTCGAATATTTTTTTCAACTAAAATATTATTTTAAGTTATATTTATAATTTTCTGATCAATCAAATGCTTTAATCAAGATTTTTTAAAACAAACTATATATTGTCTCTCTTTGAATTTATAATAAAACCGATTTGATTTGAAATCGTACCGGTACTGGTTCGACTTAAGAAAAATGCGAACTAATTTCATCTAAAACTGATACTTTAGCGCATTTGTCAGCTTGTTACAAGTTTTAACTCGATTCGATTCTTGTTATGTAACATAGATCGAAATTAGTCGGAAAAATCACATCTTGACCCCTTTCGATTGGACTTATTATCTTTGAGGTGCTGACTTAAGTCAAGTCGAATTGTCAAGCATCAATTTCAAAAGAATCAGATCACTGTCACGACTTTCGTTTATTTATTTCCTAAACGATTTACTCGACTTTTCTGAAAAGTCAAACCGACAAATTATTTCATAGTCTACTAATCGATCTTTCGCTTCCCATTATGTACACTGATGATAGGCGCTGTACTTATAGTTATCAGATGTGAGAACCCGTTGGAATAGATGAAAACTATGCATTTGGAAAAATCGAAAAAGTTTGCAGTTTTATTCAAGCAAAAAGATTTCAAAATACAAACTAAATAAAGATCAATAGGAGGCAATGATAAAAGTATAAATTTCCATTGTCTTCATTTCCAACTGTACACATTAATCAAAGCATTCTATCAATCTTTTACTTATATGAACCGAGAAAAATATTGTTTGAGATATTTGAAGAATGAAGTCCTGCATAATTACTTCGACTCAACTCAGTTTCAATCTGTTCAATGCAATAATGTGGAAATAGATTACACTTGTATTATCATAACAACATATCAAAATGTGTTAAATAGATTCAGTATGTCGAACAGTAACTATTTGTCCTTATTGAAACATTTTAGATAAAATACTTTGCCGATTTATTATATGAAATTCCCCATATACTACATTATAGCATGAAAATTATTTCGAATATCATACAAATTTATACGCATCGACTATATTCTTTGAGAAAAACATCTTATATTTCCATTCAAAATCGCAAACTAAGTATTTTTGATAAATAGCGACATCTAAAAAGATTTACTATGGTTCGTTTTTATTTTTATCCAATAAATAGAAGTCATTCATAATCAACATGTAATACTTATAGAAACCAAACTTATAAATCTTTTTAAAATTGCTGATGCATTGATAAACTAATGTTAGTTAACATTATGAATACAATCTTATTCTAAAGGGTAAAATTAGTAACAAATTACAAACATATATTTAATATTCATTTATTATTAACAGTTACTGATAAAGAATAAGTGAAAAAACAAATATAATGGTTGCTCTTGAACCATATTCAATTGAGTTATTATGGATATTAATTGTTGGTTTTATTGTTGCATTTGTATTAGCATTTGGTATTGGAGCAAATGATGTAGCTAATTCATTTGGTACAAGTGTTGGAAGTAAAGTATTAACATTACGACAAGCATGTATTCTCGCGACAATATTTGAAATACTTGGATCGATATTAATTGGTATTTAAAATAAAAATAAAAATAAATTTATTTTTATATATTATTTATTTAGGAGCGAAAGTATCTGATACGATAAGGAAAGGTATTATTGATCCAACTTTATTTCAAGATCCACAAGAATTAATGCTTGGTCAATTATCATCATTAATTGGTAAATTTAAATATAATAATATTATATTGAAAAAAAAGATAAAATATTGATTTTATATAGGTTGTTGTATTTGGTTATTGGTTGCAACATTTTTTAATTTACCAGTATCAGGTACACATAGTATCGTTGGTGCAACAGTTGGTTTTGCACTTGTCGCACAAGGTTCACGAGGTATACAATGGAGTGTATTTGCTAAAATTGGTATGTCAAAATAAGTTTAAGAAATTTATATTTATATTTATGTCTTAGGTGGTTCATGGTTTGTTTCACCTGCATTAGCAGGTATTATATCAATAACATTTTTTATGCTTATACGAAAATTCATTCTTGAACGAGTATTTATTTATTTATTTATTTTTTTGATGAAAGAAATTCTTTTGTGTTTTGTTATACAGGAGGATCATATGAATATTGGCCTTCGTTGGTTACCTATTTTTTATGGTGCTACAATAATGATTAATGTTTTTTCAATAATTCATTCCGCACCACCAAGTTTGTTTTTAGAATTTTAATTTTTTTTTCTTCAAAAATTATTTTTTTATTTATTAATATAGTTTTATTTTTTGATCGTATTCCATTATGGGGAAATTTTATAATAACAATTAGTGTTGGTCTTATTGTTGGTTTGTGTGTAATGATATTTGTTAAGCCACGTTTAAAACATAGTATTGAAGGTTAAATTAATATTTAATTTTAATCAAAAATAAAATGAAATTTTTATTTTTATTTTAAGAAACATTAAAAAAGAAACGTGATGTAGGAAATAAAGAAGATAAACCACAATTAACTAAAACTGAAGGTCGATTTGAAACATATACTGGTAAATATAAATAGCTTTTATTTATTAATCTAGAAAATAATTCTCTTTGTTTTAAAAAAAGATTAATATAATCAAAGTAAGTTAATGATTAGTCATATAAACAAAAATAATAATAATAAAAGATTTTTACTAATCATAATATTTCGCTATTAGCTAAATTTATTTGGGTGCTGAATTATTGCTAAAAAAAATAACTTAAGATAAAAATTCTTTGACTAATTCAATCTAATTTATAAAATTGTTGAAAAGAAAGACTATAGAAATTCTCAAACATCATGAATTACAACCGAATTATACAATAGATCGCTTGCTTGACTTAGTTTCGAACTTAATTTACACAGTTTCATTTTATGATTGTATATTTCATCATCGAAATACATATCAATTCAATTACTTCATAAAAAATGGCATTCTAATTATAAAAATATTTTGGAATATAATAATAACAAAGCTTTATTGAAGACACAGGGTTCTTATACATAATGCACTTTTGCATGCTCTTTCTGCTAAAAAGCAAATATTTGATTTTATATAATATTCTAATAGAATACAGCTGGAAATTTACTATCAGATTTATATTCTAAGAAAAAGAAATTTGTAAGAATGAAGACTTTAAAATTGCGAAAGATCTTATGTCGGGTTATCTTCATTTTGATATATCAAAAAAATGGATTTAGTTTTTTTTTTGCAGAGAAGAGTATTAATCACTTGAGTTCTTTGAAAGATATTTTTCTTATTAAATTTAGTAACTCGTCTTGAAAATGTGAATACAAGTGATAAAGAAACACAAATTGATCATATATCAATGCTTAAAGAATATGATTTAATACGTTATCAACAACAACATCCTGATCAATTTCGTCCTTATGGTAAAAAAACAAATTTTTATTAAATAAATTATTTTTTTATTTATTTTATAGTTGAAATGCAACGAATACGTAAAGATTCTGAAACATTATCAAATTCTGGTTATAGTACAATTTCACGTGGACGTCGTGAAAGTGATCGTTTACGTAGTGAATTTTATTCAGTGGAAAATCCAAATAATATGTCACATAGAAATATTCCTAATCCATCAAATATTCGTGAAGTAAATATACTAAAAGAAAATTTAATTTTTTCTTATTTCTTCTTGTAATTATTTAAGAAAACAAAAATATATCGTTTACCACAAAATTCAAATCCAACTAGTGCATCAGGTTTAACACCTAATGAAAATCGAAGTTTATTAATACCTTCTGGTAATTGATTTAGATTATATATATATTTTTTTTTCTTTTTAATTTTTATTTCTTTATTAGATGATGATAATGTTTCAACAATTTCAATTGAACAAAATAGTTCAAATGAAGATTTAGATGATGTTGAAGATAAAATGCCTGAAATATCAACAAAAAAAGTTTTATTTTTATACTAATCTATTACGAATTTAATTGTAAAATTGTTTTTTTCTTTTGTTTTTAGAAAAAGATTGATACAACTAATGATTCATTAGAAATTGCTAGTATTTTTAAGTATTTACAAATTCTTACAGCTATTTTTGGTGCATTTGCTCATGGTGGTAATGATGTCAGGTAGAAAAAATAATGTTTAATAAACATTACGAAATCTTGATATCGTTTTAATCGTACGATATATAATAGAAGTAAAATAATCTTAGCATGTTAGTATTTTGATAATTAATCAATTAAGTATAACTATAAATTGAAAATGATAAATTTATATTAATACTATATAAATTAATGAAATAGATGAGTGTCAATAATAAGAGGAAGGTGACTAAGGTATGCCTCCTGTTTGAGCTTATACTTTTGCTGATAATGTAGATAAAATCTTGAAGAGGATTTGTAGTATTATCTCTTTTTTGTGGAGTTATAAACATTTTATTGGAAATTATTAGAAGAAAAACTGATGAGAAAATACTACTGTTTATTGATTCCAAGCTTTTCATTCTAAATATGTCTCGATAAGACTAAGAAAATTGAACTTTGAATTATTCAACTGGTTGCATTTCTTTTTCGTAAATTCGTTCAATACAGTTAATACATAAGAAGATGAAATTTGTTTCTCTTTTAATCGTAGTCTGTACGAGGAGGAGAATTATTTGTTTCTTTATTTTATTTATTCTTTTATAGTAAAATAATCGCGTTACTATTAAAGTTGTTTTTTTTTACATATATAGGATTAAAACATATTATTTTTTTTTTGAGTTAATCTTTGATTAATTTAAATTCTATTTTATGTAATATATATATGTTTTTGTTTTTTTTTTTGTAAAGTAATGCAATTGGTCCATTAATTGGTCTTTGGTTAATTTATATTGATGGTTCTGTTGCTGCACGATCATCAACACCACTTTGGGTACTTTTTTATGGTGGTCTTGGTATATCAGTTGGTCTTTGGGTTTGGGGTCGTCGTGTTATTCGAACAATTGGTGAAGATTTAACAAAAATTACACCATCAAGGTAAACTATAAATTTATTATAATTATTTTTACAAAATAAATTTCTCTTTTTTTTTTATTTTAGTGGTTTTGTTATTGAAATTTCAACTGCATTTACTGTACTTGTTGCATCAAATTTATCAATTCCAATAAGTACAACTCATTGTAAAGTTGGTAGTGTTGTAGCTATTGGTCGTTTTCGTTCAAAACAAAGTGTTGATTGGTCTTTATTTCGAAATATTATTGTCGCATGGATTGTCACAGTTCCTGTTACTGGTGGAATCGCAGCTGGTGTAATGGCTCTTCTTCGTCTTATGTTTTTATAGAGTATTATTGTTTCTATCATTTAATATACACTATGAACAATACAGTTTTATTCATGACACTTTTTTTTCCTATATCCTTTAGTTTCAAAACATATGAGTACCTTCTTTTTCTTGTTTTTGCTTTTGTTTTTTCGTTTTGTTTTTGAAAACTGGTGTTTTAGTTTATGTCACCTTTCTAAATAGATGTTTAAAAGAACTAGTCAATGCAGTATTAGAAACTAAAAAAATATCTTTTAGATAAAAAAAAAATTACATATATTTACAATATGGCTTCGAATAAGGTATTTATCTATTATTGAATTATATAAGAATAGTTTTTTTTTTATAGGAAGCATTGGCTCTTGTAGTTGATACTGGTATTAATATGTCTCAAGCAGCGCCGGGATTTGATTCACCTTTACAAATAACAAGTGATATTCTTCAAATGATTGTTCAACGAAAAGTATGTCGTTATGTTTCTTCTATAAATCTTCATGATTGAATAGTTATTATCTATACAAAAAGAACTTAAGAATACCTTGATATTATTTTTAGTAGTCTATTAGAAACTATAGCTTTATGTTTAATAAGAAGATAGGCAATGGAATAAAACAAGGTTAAATACTTGAGGTGAGTGTATATCAAGTTCTTTTGAATTTTGAAAATATAGTCAAATTTCTACTATATAAATTTCCTAAAACTGTTGAAATGTAGGTGTCCATACTTTTGCCACTAATCGCTAGTTATAAAAGCATAGATTTTCACAAGGTTAGAAAACGTTTTTCACTTTAAATTTTATGTTTAAATAGATGTTTCAAGAAAGTAAAGATGAATTAGCATTAATTTTATATGGTACTGAAGAAACAAATAATGATCTAGCTGATGATAATAGTTATCAAAATATTAATATTGCCTTTTCTTTATCATCTGCTAATTGGCATTTATTTGAAGAAATACAAAAAATAAAACCAGGCAATAATCCAGCTGATTGTAAATTTAATTAAAAACAAAAAAATAGAAAATTTAAATGTAAAAGAATTTTTCTTTTTAGTGGTTGATGCAATTGTTGTTGCTGCTGATCATCTTCGTCGTGAAACTGAGTAAGAAGAAACAAAAAAAAAAAAGAAAATTTTATCTTATTATTTATATATAGAGGTAAACATGGTTTTGCAGCTAAACGTATTATGTTATTTACAAATGCTGCAACACCATTTAATGATCATAGTCTTAATATAATTCTTGATTCACTTCGACGTCAAGATATTATTGTTGATGCAATTGGACCAACATGGGGTCAACAAGATGAAGAAGATCATAATGATGAAAATAATCGATCAGATTCACCTATGCAAACAAATGAATCAGATGAAAATCCTACTACTACTACTGCTAATAATCATCCAACAACAAATGGTCATCAATATAGAAGTCCAAAAAAACCATTAACACAACAACAACAAACTGGTATTCGTGTTATTAATGATATTGTTAATACAACAGAAGGAACATTATTTACATTTCGGTATTAATAAAATAAAAACATTTTATTTTAATATATTTATTTATTTTAGTGAAGCATTAACTATTCTAAGTGTTCATCAATCAAAAACTGTTAAACCAACAGCAACAAAATATATTATGCAAATAGCTGATCTTAAATTACATATTTGTACTTATATACAAGTTAGCAAAAGAAAAAAAAACGAAAAGATTAAAATTTATTGTTTTTTATTTTTAATTTTAGGTTAAAGATAATAAACCAGGAATATTTCGTTTAAAAAAAGTTTATGCACGTGATCCAGCAACTGAAATTAAAATTGATCGTGGTCGTTATACAAAAGATGAACAAGATCAAGAAATTGAAAAAGAAGAATTAACTGATGGTTTTCGTTATGGTACAACATTTGTACCTATTAATAAAGAAACATTAGATGATATGAAATATCAAAGTGAAAAATGTTTTTCTATTATTGGTTTTTCTGATGCTAATATGGTTTGTTTTATAGTTTTTTTTTTCATAAATATTCATTAAAAAATTTATTTTTATTAGATGCGACGAAGTCTTTATTTGGGTGATACAGTTTATGAAGTTATTGCAGAAGCAGCTTATGAAGTAAGTGATATTAATAGAAGATATATACGAGCATCTAATATTCTATTTGAAATAGAAAGAAATATATTAATTATCTTAATAAATTTTATTTTCTATTAGGAAGAAGTTCAAGCCTTTACTGGTCTTGTTCAAGCAATGTATGAAACAAATACAGTTGCTATTGTACGTAAATGTTTTAGTGAAAGAAGTTCACCTGAATTAGGATTTTTACGTCCACATATAGCTCATGATCATATTGTAAATATAAAAAATACAAAAAATTTATTTTTAATAAATATCTTTTAGTGTATGTATTATGTTAAATTACCATTTGCTGAAGATGTACGTGAATTTGATTTTGATAATCTTGATGGTATTAAACGAGATCAACCAAATGATGAACAATTAAAAACAGTTGATGATTTAATAACAACTATGGATTTAACACATGGTGATCGAGGGTAAAAATATTAAAAACAAAAAAATTAATAAATAATAATCTCTATAGAAATGAAGAAGCATTTCAACCAGAACTTATTTGTAATCCATATATTCAACGAATGTTTCAAGTATATAGTTGATTCTTTTTATTTTTCAATAATTTTATTTCAATTTAAAAAAATTCATTATAGTCTATTGCACGTCGTGCTGTAACTCCTGAAGAGCCATTATCATTATCAAATGCAGTTATGGAAATGAATGATACATTAATTCAATCTGTAGTAAGAAAAAGTAAACGAACATTAGATAAAATTCATGAAGAATTTGTTCTACGTGATACTGAACGTCGACAAAAAATAACTACTGGTGATGCACTTTTTGGTAATGCTGATAAGTAAGAAAAATAAAAAAAAATAAAAAAAAAAAATTTTGTTTTTCTTATTTAATAGTTTAGCAAAAAAAGCTCGTTTAGAAGAAAATGAAAATCTTGATGAAATTACAACAGATTCAACATCATTTGAAGCACAAACAGCTGCAAAAAAGAAAGCAGCATTACGAACTATTGGTACAATAACACCAATTGAAGATTTTAAAATTTTAATTGAACAAGGTTTATTATCATTTAATGATATATGTAAACAAATGTCTACACTTATACTTGAACTTATTCATAATTCTCATGGTGATACATTATTTGATAAAGCTTTACAATGTATATTATGTTTACGTGATGTATGTATACAAAAATTAGAACCAAAAATATTTAATGATTTAGAAATGTTAATTAAAAAACAAGCAACAAATATTGATGGAAGAAAAGATTTTTGGAAAAAAATTGTTGATGGTATGTTTATAATAGAAAAAAATAACGAAGATTGTTGTAATAGAGAAGAAAATAAATATATGATCATTGAATGAGATGAACGTTTTTTAGTCGTGACTTTGTCAGCATAAACCATGAAGTTTCGCCTAATATTATCGATATGTATGAAATATTTTACTGCTCTATTCCCATGAGAATTAAAGCAACAATCGAATCGATTAAATTTCGATCGAAATCTTATAGAATTCAGTAGGTTTTTTTGAAAATTCGAATTCTTTTTTGATGAAGCAGCAATAGGATTTGAGACATTATAGTATAAAACCGCTCATAATTTTATAGCTTTAAGCTCAAATGATGATTGTATTTGTTGAAATGCCATTGCTTTAATAGGATTTGCCGAAAACAATGCGAATTCTGTATTGTTCCATAGATTAATTTGAGTTTCAACAATAACTTTGTTCAATTTGAAAGAATTTTAAAAATTTTCTATTATATTTTTAGAAAAAATCAGCTTAATAACCAGTGAAGAATGTATTGAATCAAATGTAATACCTATTGAAGCAAAGAAATTTCTTGAAGAAGAAACAGCAAATGAAGCTCTTAATAATATACCAATAACTAATGAACAAGATGATGAAGAAGATCTTGTATGTAGAATATTATTAAAAAATTTTATTTTTATAATTTTATTTTTCTATTATTTTAGTTCGATCTTATTTAAGCAAAAAAAAAAGAACAGTATTAAAATGACATACAATAATATTTTTCTAATTATTTTATTTTAGTTTAATTTTATTTCTAGAAAATGATGTTTTGTATATAAAAATCTTGTTTGTGATATGCTTTTTATTTTAAAACAATGTATCCATGAATTATTAAATGAATAAAAATAAATAATGTATTTTTCATCAAATATTGTTATATATAATAAAAAAACAGCTGAATTAAAAAGAATCTGTACTACATTGTATTTGAATATGTATTCTTTCAAGAAAATATACAATGAGAAAGAGGAAAAATCATTTTTCGTTTTTTTTAAAGTAAGCAGTTTTCAATAAGAGATTAATGAAAATTATTTGAGAGAGGCTTTAATAATTATGATCAAAATGACTATTCAGTAACTATACAGGATGGAAAATAATATTATTCAAGAGGGATACTACTATAATTTCCAATAGAAGAGATAATGAATTTTATATCAAATGAAAGCTCGTCAAAAATGGGATATATCCGTACTAAATAGTGAGGATTATGAAAATCTTTTCATGTCGAACTTAAGACGTTTTCAGATATTTCATATCTTTTTTGGGGTGGAAAATTAAGGTGCCAGTGATTCACAGATGGAGTAACATGTTTATCTTTGGATATTTTTACATAGTTCAATAGAGCTCGTCGAGCTCTACAAAAGTGTCTATATCAAAAAACATTTAGGTCACTTTTCTGCGATAAAAAAATGCACAAAAGTATTTGGAAAATCTTAAAAGAGCATATTTTTTATGCGGAAGAAAAACACCCGGTTTATCAATAAAATGAGGTTTTTCATAGTATTTTTACTCCATTAGGTGTTTCGAAACATACTCATTCGATGCAATTTTTCATGATACATCCAATAAGTATATTTTCAAGCATCTTACATAAGAACACTAATGAAAAACAGCTGAATTTCTTCTTAAAAAAAATCATTTTTTCTCTATAAAAAGTGTGAAAAATGTGAGTTTTTCGGTGCATCTTTTAGACAGTTTTTGGTGAGTTTTAACATAAGAATCCTGTTTAAAATTTTTTTGACAGAGACAGTTTTGTTGAGCTCAACGAGTTCTATCGAACCGTGTGAAAACATGTTACTCTATCCGTGAATTACTGATACCTTAATTTTCCAACTTAAAAAATGTATAAAATATCTGAAAATTTCTTACGTTCGATATTAAAAGTTTTTCATAAACCTCACTATTTAGTACCAATAAGCCCCATTTTTGATGTGCTTTCATTTGATGTAAAATTCATTATATCGGTATTCCCCTTGAATAATATTATTTTCCATTCTGTACTTTAAATAAACATGGAAAAGACTATAAGAATCATCGAGTCACTAGGATTTAAATTAATCGATCAGTACTAGTTAAAAATAACTATTATTGTTAAAATTATGGCAAACAAAAATCATGTGTTTTAAATAATGTGATAGAATTTTTTTGAATAGAAATAGTGCTTAAATAAAATAATTATCAAAATTCGTATTGTTACTCGCCATATCATTGTAATTCATGATTAAGTATGAAAAGCGCTTTATTTGAAAGAGAAGCATTCGAATAATCATATTCATTACTGTTCACAGCACCTTGCACAAACAGTTTTCGTATTTACGTCGCATGTTATTTATGATTCGGTAGCGATATTTATACGCATACAAAAAAACTCAAACAAAGAATTATATCAAATTATGCAAAAAATATAATTTTTATTTATTATTATTTTATATTCAAATTTACTTATAAAATCCTAACTTATTAATAAAGTACCTGCTCGTTTATACAGTACTAAGTGATGAACTAATCACAATAAAGTATTAAACAATGATCATCATTTTGAATTAATATTGATCGATTAGTTTAAATCATAATATTTTGGTGACTTTATAAAGATGTAAATGTGAGCTTTAATAATACCTTACAAACTTAGATAATATCTATAGAAAGTAAATAATGCGGTATAAATCCTAAAGTTAAAAATTTGTACGAGAATTAATCGACTAAGATCTAATCTTCGAACTCTTTATTTGTTTTTTTATTCTGAACATAGACTAACAATATTTATGAAATAAGAAAATCAAAAGACTAATTCTTCATATATATTTTCATTATATTTCGAATATTAATCAATATAATAATCAGTTTTATTTATTTAAATGCACTTCTCAATTATTATTTAATCACATCAAATATAAATTTTTTTTTTTTTTCTATTTTTATATCATTAAAATTCTTAAAACAAAACGTGACAATAATAACTACACGTATAGATATTTAATATTAATATAAATCTTTATTTTTCATTCTCATAGATATATATATAAACTCAAAATTTCTTAATATATCATAATAAAATGTCCTTTCTTATTTATCTTCTAATATTTTTGATTCTTCCATATTTTTCTACAAGTTTGTATATATATGGAAAAATTCCAAATGCAACAATAAAAATTCCATTTGATATATCGGATAATTATGGTCATAAATTAGAAGTTGATCATTGTAATAAATGTCTTTGTGATGCATTTGGTAATAATAATAATGTATATATATTAACATGTACTGAAAATTTCGTGAAAAACTTTACTTGTCAATTTTATTATTTTATGCCAAAACGTGATGAAATTATTTATCCGATAAATAATACAGATATATATTTATTTAAAAATGAAACATTTCAAGAAAAAGATGATTGTTGTAATACGACACATCTTATTGAAACAATAAAAACTAATTCGATAGAAGAAACTAATTTTATAATGACTCATTTACGTTCTCTTGTTTTTGGTGATAATAATACAATAGCTACCGTTACTTCTGATGCATCAAAACAATTTCGTAAATATGATAAATTAACATTAAAACAAATTCATACCTCATGTAGTCAACCATTTCATGCTGTTGGTTATAATGGTGATAAATATTATTTTAGTCCACCTGGAACATATGATATTAAAGTTTATAATGAAACATGTAGTGAATTACCAATAAATATTCCACCTGTAGGAGGTTTTGTAACAACTATTCGTTTTCTTAATGAATATGAAATGCTTGTAGGTGCAAGTACAGCAGGTGTATATATTTACAAAATAAATTATGCTAATGGAACTGTTACACAAGATAGACTTAATCTAGTAGAAAATTTTGGTGAACAATTACATGCTATTGGTATTGTTAATGAAACTGCATTTTATATTGGTTGGGCTGCACAAAGTGGAAAAAATAAACTTTTATTATATACGAAAGACGACCAGGGAAAATGGAATGACCGTCCTGAAAATCGTATTGATATTCGTCGTCCTACATCAGATATTATTATTGATAAATGTGGACGAATATGGGCAGTTATAGCAGAAGAAAAATCAATATTAATTTATGATAAGAATCTAACACATCCATACGAAATTCAAACTAAAATAAAAGGATTATTTAATCTTCTAATTCTTGAAGATTATAATTATACACTTATCACTTCACACGAATCCGATGGTATCGGTTTAACTCGTATTAAACCATCTATATACTGTCGTCCATAACGTTAAAAAGTCAATAGATTCTTTTATATTATATTGAATTTAATAACGTATGCAATAAATTATTCAGAAAACATTTTTAACTATCAAATTGCGTTCTGATCTAATATCTACACATACAATAGACTTTAATGATCTGTTAACCCGAGAGGCTGTAGAATGCCTACCAAGCAGAATTTAGAATTTTGTAGAATTGTCTATATTAGACAATGAATTGACTGTAAACAAACTTCATTCCTTCCAAGCCCTTCTTCCGAATACAAAATTCTGCTTAAGGTTCAAAAAACAAGGCAGAATTTTGATAGAATTTTAACCAGATATACTATTTCCTCTCACACAATATATAAAACAGAATTCTATAAATAATTTTGAAATAACAGTAGAATTTTGTTCAGAATCTTAATACACACATATGCTACATGATATCATCTGATTTCATGCACGTAACATACACAACACAAAATTGTGTAGAGAATTCTAAAACTACACCAGAATTTTGTTTAGAATTGTATTCCACAAACATACTTTATACAACTCAATTCATGTATATCAGATTACATATCTTCTCTTTTAATTCTTGTCAACAAATTCTAATCAGAATCAAGATAATAATAGTATTCTGTCAAATAGAATTTTATAGTATTTTACGTAAGTATGAGAGAAATAATATTAAATAAAAACAATGCATAAATGCACAAAATTCTGTATTCTGCAACTAGTGATATATTCATTTCATAGTTAGAATACGTGTAGAAATATCATCTCATTCATCGATGTTGTTGTTAGAAAAATTTAATTTGCATATTTTTCATTATATCATCTATTTTCAGTAACATGTTTAGAAAGTACACTAGCAGTTTTAATAAACAATTGGTATGTTAAACAACTTCATATCTTCGATAAGAAACACTCATTTATCTTTAAAATCTGAAATGTTAATTTCTACTTAGTGTCTTACTGATGACATCAATTTGATTCGAATCTGAATATTTTAAGTCAAAATATTATACATCTCGATTCAAGAATTCTAGACGATCAAATCCTTGTGGAATGTTTATTAAGATTAGTATATCAGTCTATTCATATTTTCAATAATGTGTAAATTGTAGATTTTTATGACTTCAGTTTTTAATCGTAATACCTAAATTAATATTATATTCTTTTTTTTCTATGCCAATTTTGTAGAAAATTAGTCTTCGAAAAAGAATATAATTCGTATAAATTTAGGCGCATATGAACAAAATAATTCATATCTTTTTTAGTTCAATCTTTTCTCTGATTATTATAGAAATAATAATCAATATCGTACGTGAAAAATTTTATTTAATAAAATAAATAAAAAATTAATGAATGAATGTAAACAATCACATTTATCTAAATTATCATCAAAATATAATTCTTCTAATAATTATATTAAAAACGATGATTGGCGACCAATTCAAGAATTATTATTAACACGTTTTACACAAGTTGAATATTGCGAAATGTTTCGTACGATTAATCAAGATTGTAAGTCTAATTAATATATACATATTTTTTTTCTTTAATTTGAAATTTCTTCTATTAGATGGTTCATTCTATTATCGTAAACCTACAATACCTTGTATACCAGATACACTTAAAGAAAAAGTACATAGAAGACAAGAACGATATAGAAATTGGTTTATGGCACAAAATTTTAATCGACATAATCAAAATGAATGTAAGAAAAATTTATTTCCACAATGTAATACACAAACAGTAACGTGAGAATTAATTTTCATGTATTTAAATATATATTTCATAAGTAATGAAAAATATAATAATATAGAATTACTCATCGTAAAGTGTCTTCTGCGTATAATATTGATGAATTAGTAAATATTTTTGTTTTATTTAAAATTAAAATGAATATATTTTTATTTATGATATAGATTATTGATTTTCTTGTTAAACAAATCCAACAACGATTAAAAGATTTAATAGATCCAAATGATGTATATTTAAATATATATGAAAGTTAATACTTTTTTTTTCTATCAAATTTTAGTATGATGATGTATTTAAATGTGCTAAAATTCTTGTTACAGAATTATTAAATAGAGAACCTTCTTTATGTGCAGAAGATGTTATCAATCGAGTTATTGCAATAATGAATACTCCTTTTTGTTGTGTTAATACTGGTTCAAATAATATGATCAATAATAATGATCCATTATCTACAATACGAAATTCTCCAACAATATGATATTAACGAACGTTATCGAGTGATATCATCATCATCATGTTCTAGGCGACTTGTATTCTACTCTTAGATTAAATGAATATATTTCAAATATTGTTTTGAATTCGATCATTAGTTTTTAAATAATAATAAAATATTAATCAAATTGTTAGTTATATTTGCAGATAAAAGTTTTAATCGACATTTTGTTTATTAAAAATTTTTATGTATATTATCTATGAAAAGAATTTTTTTGCAGAAGATCTGATTGATTAATCTTTATAAAAGAGAAGATGTTATGGAACAATTATCCAAATGGATTATTCGATTTATCTGTCTGGGGTAGACAGAGACAGTGATTTTCGCATCTGTCATATGCCAAGCTAAGACCTTACACAGATCGAGCAGGACATTTCAAATAGACAAAACCACATGTCTGTCATGCTTTTTAAGAGTTACAATACGAAGAAAAAAAATAAAACAAACTGAGAAAAACGTACCATTAGTTGAAAGAGTTTGCAGCATGCCAGATCTAGGCAACAATAGGCCTGTTTGAATCTCTGCTATGGAATGATCAAGTCTCCTTGACTGCAAATAGGGTCTTAATCTCGAAATTACCTATATGTTTGCGTATTTGCTCACAAGCTAGTAGTTGGAATACATTGTCAAAAGAACTAGTGAATCGCCTCGATCGACACCACTTATAATATAGTTCCAATACAGGACATATTTGTCCTAATTCATTTATCGTGAAGAATATTATGAAAGAAAAAAGAGACACTTCTGATAAGGAATAGAAAAATTGTAATAGTATAGTAAAAATCTGACAATTGTTTTTTTGCTAATGGATAATGATCTACTCATAAAATGTTGTAATTTTTATTAATTATCGATAGTTAAAATAGAATAAATTAATCATAAGTCATGGTTATGTTCATATTATTTGTTAATTTTCTGCATCTTATAAATGATAATTTTCATTTAAAATCTTAACTTTTCATTGCTATGCAGAAAAAAAATGTCATCATTTCGATAAAAGATGGAAATAAACGACAAAAATTAACAGTTGAACAAAAATGCATAAACATATACAGACAAAAAATTTTTTAAGGTTTTAAAACTTTTGTACTGTTAAATGAGATAAAAGAAAACGAATAAATTGGTTTATTTTGTCGTATGTTAATAATGTAAATATTACAAAGATTCAAGAATAAGTTGTTCTTGTGGATATAATTGTAATTGTTTGAATGTTTCCGATTGATTAAGTAATGTTAACTTAAAAAAAAAAACAACAATAATATTAAACATAATTAAATAAATAACGTACATCTTTTTTAGGATAGGTTGTTAGAAGTTTGTATTCACCAAGCATACGTCCTTCACTTGTGAGAAAATCGAATAGCACCTAAATAAAGAAACAAAAAAAGGTGACATATGTTGTTTATTGCTAGAGCTTATAGAACAGATAACCTCTCTAGTTATAAGTATTTCATTCAATTTTTAGCCTATGGAAAGATATTATGAGAAAAATCGAAATAAAGTATTTTAGCTTAAATAAATGTTTCTCTTACAAGACAACATTTTGATAAGAATCATTTCTTTCTTTTAAAAACTTCAAAAATAGTCTATTTTGCAGATATTATATACCTTAAGAAAATCTCATCTGTTCGAGCTGAAATTTTTAAAATATACAGTGGTGTAAAAATGGTTATCGTTGCATATAGGAATTTTCTTGAAACATATTTATGGAGTGCGTTAATGGGTCCTTCTGAAACGTTTATCAGCAATCCAGGAGATACTATAGATTGTAGTAAGAACAAGACGTCTCCAAAAGTATGGCTTCATAGGCTGACAAACATTGTAATTTGAATGTACACTACTTTTCTATCGTATCAAATTGTCATCTTACGCTATCGAAACTAGAACAATTAGTGAGCTAAGAAAACCATCTTCTTAAAGAAGGATTCGATCAATAGTATCTAACGAAATGCAAATGAGCTTCAATCGCAAGTCGTCTATAAATAAATGTCATACCATGGATCTATCAAAGTTTCTGCACAAACGATGCTTCCACTTAATTTTCATATTATCTTGATAATGGCTTGTCTGATTAACTTAAACTTTTAAGAGTAGGCAGAACTCAAGTAGTAGATGCAATTTGGTTCGAAATGAATAATTCTTAAGATTTATTTCTGGAGTCAAATAGAGATCATAAGTTCAGACGATGATATTGTGTTTGTTCCCTCACTTAAAAATCAGGTAGACGCCGTGTCGGACCCAAACTTCGGCTACCAAATCTTGATCCAAAACGAAGTTTATGGCTTGTCGCACTTTTCTTATATTTAGATATTCTATTGTATACGCAAACTATATATAAAAAAAACTATCGATATTTATTGCATTCAATGAGATAATTTTATCAAATATTAATGACAATTATTTTTGTCTATCATTGAAGAAATTTTCAAGCGGAAATTCTTTGTTTCAATTTTTTTAAAAATACTTCGTCATAGGCTAAGAACTGAACCAAACGTATAACACATAAGACAGGAAGACTAATAACGTAAACCTTTCAAAGACTTTTATTTGTACTATGAAACTTCGCAATAAGCAAAATATGATCTCATATAGAGACTATCAATTGATGAAATTTTTTTGTTTGAAAAATTTTTGTAAAAAAGGGTATTACTTCTTTTATCAAACAATATATGTACGTTAAGGTTATGATTATATCTTGAAAAAAGAATAGACACAATTTTCTCTATTTTGAATATTACCTGAAGATTATCATTAATACGAAAACGTCTCATAAGTACACCTTCATCATTAGGTAAACGAATTTTTAATTGAGTTATATTTTGTTCTGTTTCATTTGGTTCATCTGGTAGACGAGCTTTAGATTCTTTTTGTTGTTGCTAAAAATTAAAATTAAATATTTTCTTTTTTTATTTTAATTTTATTATGAAATACAATAAAATTATTCTTACTAATTTATGTTGTTTTAATCGTTCATTAGCATCTTGTTCTTCTTGTCTTGCTCGTTCTTTAGCTAAATCTGCTTGAAGTGATTGTTCATATTCATCTTCTTGTTGTCTTTTAAGATCTTCACGTTTTTCACGAGCTATTTCTTCATCAACATCACGTAATCGTTGTTGTTCAAATGATTCGTGTGATTGGATAAGATTAAGTAATACTTCACTTGGTGTACTTCCACCTTCTATTATACTTGTTAATTCTAATAAACCACGAGAACGTACAACAATAAGTAATAATGGAAATGTATTATGATCGATTTCATCTACACGTTGAGCACATTGATTACCTACACATCGTCGAAGTGTTTCAATTAATCTAAAATAAGTTTTTTAAAAACAATATTTTTATTTTTAGTTGTTGTTGTTTTTTTTTTTTAAATACTTTGTTCGATTTACATCTGATGTAACATCCCAAGCCCAAAGAACATAATTATTTGCTAAATATTCAATAATTGAATCAGTAGATAAGATTTGAGAACAAAATACATGAGCACAAATAGATCGATCATTATGAAGATATATAGCTAATGGACGTCTCTATAAATATTAAATTTTAAATTTTACTCTTTTTTTATACAAAATATTACAAACGTTCGCTGTGAAAGGAAATTTATTATAATTTTGCTATTTATCAAACTTTCTTTTAATGCTTTAATTTCTTGCGTTTTTTTTATCAAGCAGAACATAAGATGATTCTATCTTTTCGAATAAGGATTAAATTTGATAAATAGTAAAATTAAATGATTTTATTATTTTTTGTGCACAATTCTTTTGGAATGTTCTGTAGAAAAATATGATATTTATATTTACGATATGTATTGATGTATAAAGTGAATCTTGTATAGCTTGATCTAATGGACCAATATAAAGAATTGGTCCTGTTGAATTATAACGTGTATGAAAAACACGTGAAAAATTTTCCAGAGCAGATACATCATCTGGACTATCATCAGGAACTAAAAGAAAATAAATATTACTATTATAGATAAATTATAAAATAAAATACTAATATACATCTTTCTTCAAATATTTGAAAATTTATATCGATAAAAAATTATCATTTTATAAATAGAAAATTTATACTAACTGTACAATATTTTGATCTCAAACATTCTCATTGAAAGCTCGATTACTTGTCAACAATGTATCTATTTTCAATTACTCTATATAATTTGGCTGTTAATGTCTGTTAGTCCTACCAAAATAGTAAATTTATATACTTATTTACAATTGATAGAATGCTCGCAACAATGAAGTAGAATGGTTATCTGCATATCCAATACTTACAGCTTGAACTCAACATTTTTTACGCCACTTCATTCATACAATATAACGTGTCTCATCTAAGACTTTTTGAACAGTATGTTCTCGCAAAAGCAATGCTTAATTACATCCGAATGCATATGAAAGAAGGATTATGTAAGGGACCAAATAACTATATATTATAATGGATTCATTCTGATGCGTATGAACAATCGAAATGTTATTTAGATTGTCTAAATGATTTTCTTTCAAAAGAATGCATCCTATTACATTTATTGCTATATAACTCTACACTAATTCATGTGTCTGCCTCAATAGATTGGAAATCTGAAGTGAGAATCTAATTTTCTATAAAATTACGCTAATCTTTCACGTAACAAAGTACTAATACCCACGCAAATAGATATTTATTTATTAATATGTAAGTTAAGTTTTTCAAAATCTGTTAGTTGTGTTAATTCTTATTCTCAAAACGTTGTATTAATGTGGATTTTTATTTATTTAGAAGAGAGATGTCTAAAGTGTCTTATCTCAATATAGCCGAAAATAGATCTCTACGGGTAGTATTATGTAGTACTTTTATGGTACTTTGGATAAGAAATCTCTATTGTTCAAATTCGACTGTACACTGAAGAATAGACTTGTGAAAAGCTGAGAAAAATTTACGTCGCAAACATTTGAAAGATTGACGCTAGATAGAGCTATCTAATGATATATTTTATTTATGACCCATAGATATAAGAGTACAAAAAAATCTTTCTATATGAGCACCTGTTTTTTCGACCAAACTGTCTTATTTAATCTCTCTTACATTGGATATATATAGTGAGTATTTTAATTAGTGCATTGTTTTTTTTTCTCATCCGTCTATGTTATTCTGTAAAAAGAAGAGAGAAAAGTTTTGTTTACTATAATAAAGAAAGTAAGTCATCTATACATTTCTAATTGTGGTGTCAATAATAAAACGAGTATATATACAGTCGTGTTATTATACATTATTGTAGAAAGTCATTGAAAAATGATATCGTATCATTATCTTACACTTGACGGAAAGACTGTAGTGATCAGCGAGAAAAACTCATTTATGGATTGTTTTTCGGAAAACTTAATCATAAATAAGAGAATAAATCTGGATAAACAGAACGTCAAGGTCTAAAGATAGATTGATAAAATACATGAATGAGCATTCTTTATCATATAGTTTGGAAAACACATATTTGTGATTGATGTCTATAAAATAAAACAAATGCAGACATTTCCGTCAGGTGGGCAATTTTACTGTAATACTATTCATAAAATAAGCTTTTTTTGGAATGTTCAAATTGAACAAACACAGAATTATTCTCCAAACTGTATTCTTTTAAATAAAACAAAAAACGATGAAATTAATTCGATGTTTGATATTCAAGAATTAAGATTATTGAAATTGATGTATAACTAATAAAAATCTTTTTTTTTCTCTATAAACATTTTTAAGATTTTCATCACAAATATTTTTCATATTTATCGATTAATTTTCAATCTGAACATATATCTACTTGTATATTTACACTTATAATTGTAATATAAGTATTTTGTACAAGTTTTAAACTTACTAAGTGGTTCTCGATTTGATGTTGTTCCTGTAGCAATTGTCGTTGTGGAGCTATTTGGTGATAAAATATTAAGACTATCATCTTCATATGTTTCAGTACTATGTTCATGATCAATATCCATTTGTTCATCGTCATTTTGAACACTAGTTATTATTGAACGCTATTTATAAATAAGAGATTAATTAGAAAAAAAAAGGTTATAAGAATAATTCAATTTACATTAACATCTCGTCTGTTTGGTGACATTTGTTGATTTAAAGATGTATCAGATTGATGAACAATTAATTGTGTTGAAGGAGTGATAAGTGTTTGACGTAATTCATCCTAAAATCATCAAAAAAAAATTCGAATAAAATTTTAAAAAACAATATTTTATTTTTGAATATTACTGAATCTTTTGCACCTAATAGACCTTGCCATATTTGTTGTTCTATTGGTATATGAGTTAATTGTTCAATTTGTTTTTTAATCTAAATAATAAAAATATTTATTTTTTTTTGTAATTAAACAAAAAAAAGAAAAAATTCAAACTTCATAAATAGTTGTATTGGTTTTCAAAACAAGTTTATGTGGTATTGAATTGCTTGATTTATCTTCATATAGCACCGTTAATGAAAATTCATTTAAATCTATAGATGATGAAGTTGTATGATTATAAATTTGACTAATGGAAAAAGATTTTATGTTTATCTTAATAATGTATTCATTTATTACTTAGTAGAATTATTTTCTATAGATGAAAGATGAATTATATTTTCTTTAGATAAATTAAGATTTTTCAAGATTGTCTAAAATATATGTTTAGTGGTAGATAAAATATAGATTATTAAGAAAATTCATACACGATCATCAAAACTTTTCATTGTCCAATTAAGAAAATGTTGTTTATGTGGTGGAATTGGAAATTTTTCAAATATTTTTAATCGTAATTGATCTTTAATAATAGTTTTCATAATAAAATTTACAAAAAAAAAATTTCAAATACATACAAACACTTTCATTATCACATATTATTATTTTTTCTGTTTGATCACAATATTTTATTGTAAAAAGTAAATTATTAACTATAAAGAAAATTTTATAGAGTATGTTTAATATTTATTCAGATAATTGCAAAGATTGTTTTCTAAAAGTAGGCTTATTAAACAAATATTTGGGTGTCCAAAGAAAAAACCTTTGGAGTAAAACGCTTTATTTTATTATGTTAGACAAACATCGCGGCTATCTAGACTGTAACCGTAGTATCAGATGTAGCGATTATTTGCAATTTCTGCACGATGTGATGAATTTTAATTAATACTAGACGAAATCTTTGTTAATCTTAAATTCTTCTATTTAATGATATAACTAATTGTATCTGTTGTAATAGTCAATAAAGATTTACATAATCGGTATATATTTCAAACCGCAGAACAACATAGTGAACTGAATATTCCAAGAGACAGTTTATTGAGTAAAATGGCAGTTTCTCTTTAACTCATCGCAGTTCTCTGTGAGGATATCACGGTTTGATAAATCACGATGAGTATGGTCGTATAGCCGCAAGAATACACAGCTGTAGTCAAAAAAACTTGTACAAAATTTTTTTTAACTTTAGAATCTTCTTTCTATGGTTTAAAGTAACTGTAAGTGTCGTTTATTTTAGGATGCCTCTTCGGTAGTTATACTGAATAACCATTATAGAGAACTTGGGGTTTTATTATCTTTGATGCAAATCTATATGATAATATTACCATTATATTGCTAAAACAAAGTCATATGAGCTGGCTGTATAATTCATTGTAAAATAAGTATTTTGCCTAAGGACTATCTATTACAATAGTACCAAATTAAAATAACTTTATTAAGTTTATCAACTTGAGAGCCGCGTATTTTTTTTGTTGTTAGGTGTAAGCGATGAAAGGAGCGATATTATTTTAGAAAAATTTCATTATCAAGGGTGTTTCTAATGAGAAAAATTATTGAAAACGTGTCAGTAATATCATTAAACAATTCGTTAGCATTAATACATTATAAATATTTCGATGCTTATCTAATATCTTTGATGTTCATTTCATAGGAACCTTCGTTCAGTTATAGGCTATAATGTTCAGAAAATAAAGTCAAAATAAATTGATGAACTTCATCATTCTTCTCAGTAAAGAAGTTAAAAATGTTGAAATTTGCCTTGTAAATGATACTACTTTCTATTTCTTCTAAAAATGAACAAAGGAAATATCAAATAATGCTGTTTTATAGTACTCTTCATGGGCTATCAACCATAATAGAAAATAATGCTTGTAGTAAAAGATATGCGAGTTTTTTTGACTACAGTTGTATATCACTGTTATCCATGAACAACATTTTTGAGTAAAACTGCGATGTTTCCAGTTCACCATGGCTCTTTGCATTGCGTTCAACACAAACTGTGGTGAATTTAATCACGACTGCGGTATTTGATACCCTGGCTAGTGGTGGTTTCCGAAGCATTATGTAATAGATTATGTAAGGACGAAGAGAATATCGTGTTCTACTATTTCTAAAATATTTTTAATAAATTTCTTGATCATTCTGTTGATGAAAGGTGTTTTTGAACTAATGAAACTTTTAAAAGATCACTATACGATTCCTCGAAGGATATTTTATCTGAACTTTTTTGCAAAGTTCAGGTAAGAATAGTTAATCTGAATCAGGTCTTCTTATTAAGAGTACTCACAGAAAAATCTACGACGATCTGTGACAAGAAAAATTACAGTAGACCAAGGTTATCTGGAACTGCAGAAGTCAGATCTTTTATTCAGTATTTAAATACCGCTTTATATAGTGTTATAAAGAAATCGTGACCCAAAGCAGCTGTATGTAACTGCGAGTTTTGTCAGAAAATTTTTATCACTGCAGTAATAAAAATTCTCTTGGGATGATATTGTAAAGGTATGGATCGAACAGGAACCCTGATTTGGCGTTCGATACTAAACGGACCATCGCAGAGCGATGGGCAACTCTAACTTTGGAGTTGATGTCTTTTTTCAACTTTAATTCAAGTTTAATTGACTTCATGACTTATCAGAAGAGAATGAAAGAAAATTCGATAGTGGAAACAGACATGTATGTGTTTAGTATCTATGACGAAACTAGCAGATCTATGAATGAATAATCTTGACCGTTGTGACGAGAGAGGCAATAGTTATAAAATGTAATCATGATTTGTTTGTGTTTTTAAAATTCAATCGAAAGGAGTTTGATTTTATACGTTCAGAGCTGTTTATCTCTGGTCCACGTTCGAATTCGAGAACTACCAAACAATTTCAGATGAAGACCAGCATCTAGATACTTCCCTAAGTACTTCTTGATGTATATAATCAATTAAGAAAGTATCATAAGATTTAAGTATTTTCAAATCCCTGTAATCGATCAGTTTTTGAGTAATCTATTTGATTGTATGTGAATATATCATTGCCAATTCTGAAATCTATTCTCGTCATCTGCTTCTACTCTCTTTTATCAATTGACTAAAAACGACCAAACCCAAAAGTTTGAGTTCAATGCATCCCTAACATTGAAAACCTGTACAGAATTTTAGTATTCACAAAAAATGTTATATTCTGAGATTTAATAAATACTATTGTAAAGGGTTATAATGACAAAATGTTTTCAGCAACGATGGATATCTATATGCTACAACGAATAAAAGATATTTAGATAATTCCTTGCAACATTGCAGATTTATACGAAAATCAAATGAAGTTTTGATAGATAAAATAACTCAAATGACAAAAATCTAAGAATTCTTTTTGAATTGTCATATAAGAATTTTCTTAGAATTTATAAATACACTATATTCTAATACGACAAAATTTGAATACCTTAAAACTAAGAATTATCATATACTCTATATATAGAAGAATAGAACTTCATTTAACATTATTAGTGTATGAATTTATAAAGTAAAAATTTGCACAGATGTATACATATCCCAAGTGGGTAATAAGTGTTTACATGCAATGTTTCATGTTATATAAATTTTGTTTAATTAGAATTACATAAGGCCTCAGGATTAATATATTTAATGTTCTACTAGCACGATATATTAAGAAATTCTCAATTTCTTTTCAAATTATGAAATCGATTATCTAGAAAAAGGAAAAAAGACTATAAACTTTTTAACCTGATTCAATATTTGTTGTCGAATCTGTTTCTTTAGTTGTTCGTTGATTACCAGATATAGTTTTTATAATTCGTGGTTGATCTGAATCATCAAGATCATTTGAATCTGATTGACGTTTATTATTGCTAAAATTTTGATTTGTTGTATCTGTTGTATATTCAACTGGTACAGTGGATCCAATATTATTTCCACTTTCAAATCGTTCATGTACTGCTTGAATAGCATCCTATTTGTTATATATATATATACATAAATTATAAAAAGAAACGATTTTATTTATTTACCACTAAATTCCATTTATGTTCTTGAAGAATAAAAATACATTCTTCAACATTTTCTAAACCTGTACAATCCTTTAAAAAAAAACAGAAAGATCTCATAGATATATATATATATATATAAAATTTTAATTGTGAAATATACTTGAAAATCAGATAATATTTGTTCACGTGATTCGTTATTCATATTAGAAAAATAAATCTAAAAAAAAAAATAAGTCATATATTTTTTAGTAATTACAAAAAAAAAGCAAAATATTTTTATTTATAAAAGAAATATATGAATATATAGATATATATGTATATAATCACAGATAATTATATCGTCATTTAAATTATTTCGAATGAATCATTCAGGATATTTTGGTAATGTACGATTAACAGTTGGTGTTTGTTCATCATCTTCATCATCACCTTCATCAGGATCCATATGTAAATGTCGAAATGTATTTGTTAAATTCATTGGATTAGAAAGAAATGAATAATCACTATCATGACTTAATAATCGAGGATATGGTGGAGGATGTTGATGATGATGATGATGATTCATTGGTGTAAATAATGATGTTGATCGATGAAAATCATGATTATTATGAGATTTAAATCGATGATGAAAATCATTCGTATGAAATAGAGAATTCTGCATATGTTGTCTTGTTTCATCCTATAAAGATAAAAAAGAAAAACATGTTTATATAGAAAGAAATTTTCTTTTTACCTTTGCTTTTTCAAACTCTTCTTCATTAAGATCAAATTGATCTTTATTTTGTATTAAACGTGCAAGAAATTCATCAATAACTGGTCTTTTATTTGAACCATCAATAAGACGATTAAATAAATAATCACCATTTCTATCATGACGAATACTAATTAATAATGGATATTGATCAATTGAATTTGTACCAATATGTTTTTCAGTATTCCATTGGGAAAATGCGTTTCCATACATTTCATTCAATCTTTTCAAAAAATAAAATAATATATTATCAAATTTTGATATTTATTATAAAAAAAATTGATTTTCAAAGATTTAGGTCATACCAAACGTAGTTACAGAACTATATGAATTTCTTATAGAATAGATTAATAGTAAAACCAAAGTTCTACATTTCTACACTATTTGATCATTATTAATCTAATATGATAATAATAAAATTTCGGTAAGACCTATTTTTATTGAAAATTTTGACTAATGATAGGCAGCTTAAATGACTATATTTTGCATTTCAATTTTCAATTCTTTAATAATATATTGTATTACAAAAGAAAACATATCGTACAAGATGCAGTATGAGAAGCTCTACAAATTTTAAAGAGTAGTTTTTCTTACACATGAAATAAGAAAAAAAATTGTTTTTTTACGGTACAGCGATAATTGGTCACACAGCATGCTACCTTTCTTTTTAAATAAAAATTAAACAATTGAAATAAGTGTTTCTTTGAAGATTTTAGAAAATTTCACGCTGCAACTTATAGGATATTTATTTCCTAATACCATATATTAACGGATTGAGAATCGAAATGCAAAATAGATTAGATTAATAATGATCAAATGGTATAGAAGTGTATACCTTTGTTTTTTATTATCAATTTATATAAAAGGAAAATTCTATAAGAAATTCATATAGTTTCATAACTGTTTTTGATGAATGATGAACTAAAAACGATAATTACATTTATTTTTACTTGTTAATAACGATCAAGTATAGACAAAGGCAATATTTAAGTGTAATTATTTACTAGAATATATATCAATGATATTGATAAATCCTTAGATAACTATGAAATTTTTTATCTCAAATCTGAAATCAATTAACAAGGACCTCACCTTGAGTGATATCCACTGTTGAGCTAATATTTGGCTCACAAGAAAGTCTTATTAACATTAGCAAAAACCTAGAAAGGATTCTTCGCGAAGCTATGATTGTTTTATTAGACCTCCAGATTTTTACCAATCATTAAAAAATATGATTTCAATCTTAGAATTTGCTGGTAGATAGGTCTAATAACTCTGAGAATATTCTTAAAGTTTCAGCGCCAAAAAAAATGTTTCTTTGAAAAGATATTAAATATTGAAACAAACTCGATTTTCGATGGCATGATTGTGGCCAACAATCATTCTGTAGAAATTCAATATCTCGACAAAAGAGTATTCTCTTAGGCTAAGGCTTTTCAGATGTTCTAAGGTTTATTAGATCTATCCATAAGCAAAATTTTATGTTGATATCACATGTTTTAGTATAAACTTAAAAATGGATCAAAAATTCAATACTACAGTCATAACTTGGCTCCAAGGGTCTATAATAAAGAATTCTCTTTAAGTTCCAGTGGGTGACGCTATAGTTTAACGAGAAACTGTATAGAAAAGCATTTTCTTTTGCTTTTTTCTTAAGTAGGAGGCTAAATATATGGAGTCAACTGTGTTGCCTTTAGTACTTTCTTTGAATTGTTTACTCCATAGCATCATACTTATCATTAAAACACTCAAGATAAAAAAAATTATTACAGTCAGAACAGAAAGTTTTTACTTTCTTTGCTGCCGCACGATTGGCTTCTCTTGACTGTTGGACTCATCCCTTCGCACAGCAGCCAGTGCACCGTCTGCCAACATTACGCTTTGAATGACTTGCTATTTGTTGTCTTGGATCAGGTTTTAGCTTCTCGGTTGGCGTGCCAAGCAGTAAAGATTGGATAAAACTTTCACGAAACTGCAGATTGGCCACTTTGCTTTCCGTGTAATTTTCTTGTTATCAATAACTTCTTCCTCAGAACTGTCAGATTCAAGATGCATTGTATCGAAATCCTCATCCAAAAAATACACTTCACTCAGTGAGCTAGCGTTATTTTTCTGTATCGGTTTCTTCAAACGACATGTGAACTGTTCCAAAATTTCGGTCGTATTTATATACAAGACGATAGAGAGAAAAGAATAAGGGAGAAAAGTTGGAAACTTCTTTCATTTTTTCTTGCACATGCTTTGTATAATATGAAAAAGAACGAAAAAGTAACTTGAGTTATTATTCAGTTGGTCAGAAAAAAAATGACTCATTATATAGTGATATAAGGAAGAGAATGAAAACGTCATTATATGCATTTACTAGAAGTTAATAGTCCATGAAAATGAACATCTGGAAAAAATTTTCTAAGAAAACTGAATCGGATCGAATGTGTTAAATGACGGATATTATTTTGGATGGTGATACCCTCGCGAATTTGTTTACATTTTATATATTTATAATAAAAAAATGTTTGTTTTAATTTATAATCTTCAATATATTTATAACATTACCATAAATATAATAGAGACAGACATCATTCAACGAAAATAATTCTTATCTTTATAAGTGTTTTGTTTTTTTCTTGAGAAACTTTAAAAAAAGAACAAAGATTAAATATCTTCTTACTTTTCTCCATTTGATTGAAATGTAACATCCCATGCCCAAAGAACATAATTATTTAATAGATATTCAATAATTTTATCATGACATAATAATTGTTTACAAAATAAATTTGAATAAAGACTTTTATCATTATTCACATAGATAAGAAGTGGTCGTCGCTAGAAATTTATCAAATAAATTTAAATAATAAAAAGAAAATATTCTTTTACATCTTTAATTTCTTTTGAATCAAAAGCTTCTTTTATAGCATCTTTAAGTGTACCAGAAAAAGCTACTGGACATGAATTATATCGACGATTAAGACATGATGTTAAATGATCAATACCAGTTGCTTCATCAGTACATCCATCAGGAACTATAAAATATTAAATTAATAAAAGCATATATTTATTTTTATCTTACTTAAATGATCATCAAATTCAGCTGGTGCAGACATAAGTTCACTATAAAATTCATCATCTGTAGTAACAATACTTTTATCATCAGTACAAACACTTTCATCCTGTTCAATATCCGATTCAATCTTCAACAAATAATATTAAATTAAATATATATTTCACTTAGAAAAAAAGAAACTTTTTTATTCTAATCACCAATTCTTGTTCATTGTTTTTGTTCTGATATAAATATTAATATTAAATATGATAATATATTAGTAAATAAAAACTTACGTTTGTTTCCGTATTATTTATTTCATCTGTCATTTTTTTTTGTTCAATCTAGAAAAAAAAAGAATAGAACTGACTTATCCGAAGATAGGTATGATTTTTTTAAAATTTTATCAATGTATGAAAAAAACGAAAAAAATAAATCAACATTTAAAAAATAATAATAATCATAACAATAATATATAAACCATTCTTGTTTTTTGTTTATTTTCATTCAAAAACAACAACAAGATCTTCTTTATGAATTATCTTTATTTCATCAATAAATAAACGTGATAATTCACCAGCAGTATGTGCAATAAAATGACATGTATCAGATGATATTGGTCGTTCAGATAATAATGATGAAAGATTATTTACACCAGCATCTGGTAATAATAATAATTTTGTTGATGATAAAGATTTATTTAATAATTGTATTAAATGATTATGTTGTGTATTTAAACAATTTATATTTGGACTTGTTTGATGAATACCAGATCCACCACTGGTAACATCAATTAATTTTGTTACCATATCATCAACAATTGATGTCATTTTAGTTTCTGTTGTTTCATTTGATGTTGTATCTGTTGTATTTTCTTTAATTATTGTTGGTGGCGGTGGAAGATTAGGTGATACAATTAATGATGGTTCACCATTTGGTTGTGAATTACGTTTAAATGGTTTTGTTCCAGAATAATTGTGAGTACCCGGTTTTGATAGAAGTCTAAATATATTAAATTAAAATTTTTAATTATTTAAAAAAAAATAACGAACGGTGTATGAATAGTTGGATCTGATGAAGATGATGAACGTTCAGAATCTATTAATATAGGATGAGTATCATTCGCTTCTGATTCATCTTGATTTTTAAAACACCATGAACATATATTACCCATTTTTAAATGAAAGATAATAAAAAAATAAGAAGAATGTTGAAAAAATTTGCTTTGTAAAGCAAAAACAGCTGTGATTATAGTAATAATAATAATGAGTAGTGCTCTGTATTGGTTTATTTTTTTATATGATATTATTTGGATTAGAAAAGATGTCAGTAAATATCGATAATTCGTTTTTTTTATTTTAACAATAATAAAAAATATATAGATGTGATTCGACTCTATTAAATGACAGTTGTTTTTTTTTTCTTAATATTTAATTTATACATAAATGGTAAAATGTTTTTTTTTATGAATATAATATGATTTAATTTCATTGCTTTAGAAAATTTTGAAATACTAAATATAAGATGATAAAGAAATAACATATTATTCTTTAAATTACAATTTTAACCCTAAAAACAATCGAAGACTTTTCATTTTTCATTTGTTTTAAACGGCAAAACGATTTTTTTTTGTGTGTAATCAATGTTTGATTCAAGTTGGTAATTTCCATTTATTTACGTCATTATTCAAATAAATGACATCTATTGTTACAAATATACGACAACCAAAAAAAAAAAATATTTTAAATAAATCAATTCATACAAACTCTCCTCATCACTTTTCAAAAACCGATTTCAGCTCGGATACGTCCAAATGGATTGAAATCTAAAGAGTATGTTGGGGATGAAGTGAGGAGGCTGTGGTAAAATTTTCAGTTCTATATCATGACGTTTGACAGAGATATAAACCAAACAAAGATAATAAAATAGTTCATTTTATGTTTAAGATTTCTCGACCCAGATTCATGCTATATGTTTGAATTTTTTTTTGTTAGAAAGAACATGTCAAGATCCAAGGTACTACAGAGCCTTTTTTTTATATTCTTACTCTTTTTGTGGAGAAGCAGGATTACAAGTTCAACGTCTCAAGAAACGTGCCAATAATGGATGTTTAGTTACATAAGTGTCTCTCAATATAATAAAAACAAAGTTTAATTTAAAAAAAGGACTCTGTAGTGCTCTGCATCTTGACATACTCTTTCTAATAAAAAAAAATTTAAAGATGTTGCACGAGTCTGGGTCGAGAAATCTTGAACAAAAAATCGTAAACTACCGAAAAAAATTCGTATTGTTTTTGAAAGATCTGAAAATGGAATATTTTCCGATGGATCTATCTCAATTTCGAAATTTTTGACGAAAATTGATAGTTTTTGAATGGGATAGGTATCTTAAATCATATAATAACATCGTATCATGATAAGTTTCCTTAGAAAAAGTATTCTTTAGTATAATAACGACGAATAAAAAATGTCAAACAGAAAAAATGAACTATATAAACATGATTATGAAATAACCTTTCATATAAGAAAAAATTGAAAGAATAATTCAATTTTCTCGGTACCCTTCTATTTAAATATAAGGGTCACACTGTTTAGAATGTTAGAAGAAAAAGATTTCATTAATAAACACTTATTCTCTTGTTATTTATTGAAATAAAATGAAACAGCGGAGATTATAAAAAAAAAAAGGAATAAAATCCACAGTACATTATAAGTCATTCTTTTAATTCATTCAAGGTTTTGAATCTTCAGATTTCGTTGGATTTGCTGGTGAATCTCTTGGACATTTACATCGTTCATCAACAGGTACATCTTTTAATGCTTGTTCTATATGTTGTCCACAACCTTTCCATGTTGGTTTACCACATTTCGCGCAATCAGCTTTCATACACATTGTTTTAATAATCTAACAAATAGAAGAAAAAAAAAGTTCCTGTTTTTTTTTAACTTGTCATAATTGACTATGTTCTCAGTTAATATATGACGCCGCATAAATGGGTAAAAAAAAAAAGCAGCCCGTTATGTCGGTACCCCCATTTTTTTTCTTCTTTTCTATCGATAAGGGTAGCGGAAGGGTTGAAGCTTTCTCGCAATGTATGTTGATAAAAAAAGATGCGATTAAGCAAAAGAGAATAAAATCGTCTAGCTTTGTAATATGAACGATAACGACATGAATTTAAGGGTTATATATCGGAAAATGTTATCAAGAAAAAGATAAAAATATATTTTTTGTATTTTTGTTAAATTTAAAATAGATATTAATAAATATAATATATTTAATTATATTAAACTAAAAGAAAATTGATAAAATGTTTTAAAATTATTAAAATATTTCATTTGTAATTTTGATAATTTTAAATGACGATGTGAGTATTACCTGTCATCATATTCCTGTGGTAACTTAAAGTATTACAATATTTATTGAAATATATAATAATTAGATAAATATAAATCAAGAAAAATGATATAATAAATATATTATTTATTTTGTTATTAATGTTTTAACAAGAAAAAATTTATAGGAATGAGAATATTTATTAAGAACTTTTCAATAAGATAAATCTTATTGATCAAATCGAATATCGAATAATTAAAAATAAAAACATATTGTTATTTGAATAAGGATATATATATGAGAAAGAAAAAAAAAACTGAATTGTACAAAATATCAATAAAGTATTGATTAAAACCAATCAAGATCTGGTATATCAGCAAATGAAAAATCCTTATCTCCTTTCCATGCCCAATAAGCAATACGTAAATGATAAAATCCAGGTAGAAAAACTATTGTTCCAATAAGTATTAATGGCCATGTACGATCACTATACTAAAAATAAATAAACAAATAAATATAATGAAATATTCAAAATTAAAAATTCAAACTTGTGTTTCAATTCGACCAGTTAACATTAATGCACCTAATGTAATCATCACAGATCCAATAAAAAAAAGAGCAATAGCTAGAGCAATAGCATGAACAGGTACTTTAGTTGGTGGTTCTTTAAACTAGTGAAATTTTATACAATAAATTTAGTTTTTTTAATAAATAAATAAAAAATAAAATCTACTTGTAGATCATTGTATTGTTTTTCTTCTTTAAGTCGAAAATAAGGTGGTGGTCTATCATCATCAGTCTTTGGTTTAAAAATATGTCTAAAGAATAATATGCGTATATGTATATAGTCATACAATAATCAAACATTAACAATTATTAGAGTATTTATTTTTGTTTTTCAACTAAGTTAAAATAATTAAGCATCAATTTGGCTAAAATGAGCATCATAACCGATGGAATATGCTTTTACCTTGTAAAACGATATACTGATGCACTTTAAATAATGATAAAAAGTTTTTAAAATTCTCTTCTCTTAATTATATTGATGAATATGATGTTTAACTTACCTTAGTGGACTTTTGAAACGCTAAAAAAAACAAAAAAAAAATCTTCAAAGTCATTCATCCAAATAAAATTTCTTAAAATCTTCGAAAAGTTTTATTAAAATAACAGTATTAGTATATTTTTTTTTCTCTAATCTTACCAATCGTTTCTTGTCCTTAACTATTGCTATATCATTATCTTGTTTTTCTTCTAATTCAATATTTGATGTTGAAACTATATCTGTTGTCTGCATATTTCTAATAAATGTTATATATTAATCGTATTTACATACATAAAAAATAATGTTTTCTAAAACAAAATTAAAATTGATTATTTTTTCTTTTTGTATAGAAAAGAAAAAAAAAAGAGAGATAAATCATTCTTCTGATTTTCAGAAAACAAAAACAAACAAACTACTGCACACACAATAATTGAAGAAAAAAGAAGAAAAAAAGAAGAAACGCATTAAAGCAGAACAATACGAAAAAGTTGTATGTTATCACATCACAACTAAGAGATACGTATATTTGTTTGACTAGGAACAATAAAAGATATAAAGCACAACACCACATACAAACAAAAAAGAAAAAGATTTGTTTCTCAGAAACACACAACAAATATCTGACATTGGGAGGAGAAGAAAGGATGCAAAACAAGAAAAGGAAAAAAAAATGTCATTTTGTATATAAATGAGAGAAAGAGCAAAAAAAGACTTATTAAATATTGCCGAAATATGACTTTAAATAATATTCTACATGAGCACACACATTCGTTTTCCACCACGTTTTCCACTTTGACTTCGACCATCTTTTGATAGAGATTTATTTCCACCACCACTCGTACTATTACCACCATTTTTATTCCTCCAACCTTTTCGATCTTTACGTGTACGTTCTTTCTAAAAATAATTTTTCTTTTTTAAATATATAAACAAAATATTTTTTTTTTATTTACATATTTTCTTATTTCTCGTACAAGTGTATAAAATGCTTCTTCGACACCTTGCCGAGTTTTAGCTGATGTTTGTACAAATGGCATTGATAATGATGCTGCAAAATCTTTTGCATATGATAAATCAATTGTACGTGTTGGTAAATCAATTTTATTACCCACCACTAAAATATTTTTTATTGATTAAAATTATTAACAAAAAAAAAAAGAATTCTTTATTTATACTTACAAACCATAGGAATATCATCAGCATCTTTAACACGTTTGATCTATATAAATATAATTTTTTTTAAAAATATATATTAACTTAATTAATAATGAATTAGAAGCTTGCAATGAAATACTAGATTAAAATAAAATTCTAACTAAATTTACAATATCTAATATTATTCATTCTGTATTTTAATGATTAGATATTTTATCTATTAATAATTAAATGAAAATTTTCACCTGTTCACGATATTGTTTTATTTCTTCAAATGATTTTGCACTATTAACAGCAAATACACATAGAAATCCTTCACCACCACGCATGTATTGATCACGCATAGCACTAAAATTTAAATGAAAATATCAATAATAATTCTTCATTTAATATTCAATCAAACCTATATTCTTCTTGACCAGCAGTATCCTATTAATATATTAAAAAAAAGACATTTATTTTAAAATTATCTATATTTTTACATACAAGAATATCCAGTAGACATGTTTCACCATCAACAACGGCTTGTTTTCGATATGAATCCTCTGAATAAGCAAATATACAAAAGTAAAATAAGAAATTCAATACAAATAAATTTTATACCAATGGTTGGATCATATTCATCAATAAAACTATAAAATAAAATAAATAAGTATATTTTTTATATATTAAAGATAACATACTGATTTTGAATAAGTTGAATTGTTAGCGCACTTTTGCCCACGCCGCCAGCTGTTATCATAAAAAAAAATAATAAATAAATATTTTCTTTTTTTTTTTTGATTTATTAAATAAATTTACCACCGACGACGACGAGCTTATATTCGGTCATGACCTATCTTCGTATATATTTTTGTTGTTTTCTTTTTTTTTCACAAAAGAAAGCAAATACCAAATAGAACAGTGTATAAATGAACACAAGATAGATTGTTATCTGTATAAAACGAGAGAAAGAACGAGAATAAAAAAAAAAAAGATGCACCAACACACTTCTGCTTTCCGAAAGAATGAGAAGAAAAACGATAGATGCATACATAACAGTGGAAAACTATAGTCAAGATATGCGCTGCTTGCGTTCAGTTTAACATCAAAATGACTGTAGCACTTTTATTGCATTGGACTATAATATTAACATGTCAAAGTAAAGAAAAGATAGATGCCACTCGATGATATTGAGCAATAGCAGTTATTTCAAAAATCTTTACAATAAAAGAAATATGAATATATTTAAATGTTATTTTTGAATATCGATTTTTAATTAAAATTTTTTTTTATGTACTATGGAATATTAGTTATAGATATGTATATGTATATACACATGTATGTGATAAATATGTATAGCATTTAAACCAATTTATTTAATACTCTATTTGATTATATCTAAATCATTGATTTAGATGCGATATAATAACATTTTATGGTAATAGTAACTCGTCTGTTTCTTAGAAAAAGTGCCAAGGTAACTAAGAGTTAGACTTTAAAGATAATTTTTCATTAAGAGGACTAGTAAAATGCAGCAAAATATTCATACAATTTTATATATGGATGAATATTATAAAAGCGAGACGTCAAATATGAAAGTCTTATTCTACCTTCAAAAAATAATTTAATGTAAAAATAAGTTTCTGTCGCAACGAAGTCAAACGATCAGATTATCTTTCAACTGAATAGTTGAGAATAATCCTTTTGTTAAATAACCATAAACATTCAAAAAATTTTAATTTAAATTTACTTCGTTGTATGAATCCATAATGATAAACTATAATATTTATTGAATCAACAGATCTGTATGATTTCGTTTCGTTTTATAATATTAAATATATTTTAATCGTATTTAATAAGATATCTACGACTTATAGTCAAATTACTAATTTTAGTCATTGCTATTCCTGTTAGGTAAAATATGGGTAAAAATCTTTCCTTTTAGGCTAATATCAAATTAGATGTTACCAAAAATATACTTCCGAGATTGAAAAAAAACGTCTTTTTTTACTTGAGTAAAAAAAAGTAATAATTTACTGACGCATATATAGTTATATAATTTTTATTTAACACTTTCATTTCTATATGTAGAAATGTCCTTATAATGTTCACTTGACATCGTATGATAAGTGACCATCTTTATTTTCTAGAACATTGGTCATTCTCAAGCTCATCTTGTAACAATTTACATACAGTTGAAATGAATAAACTCAGGAGCAATATTACACTACACTATAATTTTAAATTCTAATCAATATGTTTCAATTTTCTATATGGTGAAGATGATATATACCGTTCATTTACATTAAAAGAAATTAATATAAGATTATGAAAGATCGTATATAACTATTAGATTATCGAATTTTGGAATAATAATACCAAAAATATATGTAACAAAGTTTATTCTAACTTATTAATAAAACTGACTTTTAAACATCTTTTAGATACTAGATTTTTTTAAATATCATCTTATAACAATTTATTTAAAAGTCTTCATCTAAAATACTTAAACTTGTTGGTTCTTAATTATTTTTTTTCCTATCTTCTTTTTGATTAAAACCTAAAAATAGACAATAATGAGATAAGCCTGAGGCAATTTAAAAATTCATCGGAAAAGAGGACAAATAATACTCTTTCCACAGTATAACATAATGAAGGCTTAACAAAATAATTTCCGTTTTGATGATACTTTTTACTTAAATAGAAGTAACATTTTATAAAATATCCTTTCATCCAACAAACTATATCTTTCAGTAAATACTTATCATTCAATATCACGCAAAGCTTACTATCTGTTACTAGAGGCTTGTGAGGAAATTTCGACTTCGACGAAGTCAAACTTTATAACTGCTTCGATTGAGTTTTGTTTTCGATTTATTCAACCTTCATTCATTGTATTAATAAATAAAAAAAGTAAAAAATTATATCTAGTATACAGATTAATAATGAATTATAAATTGGAAAGTGACTGAATTATCCTTTAATTATAAGACTTGAATGATTAATTTAATAAAATATTTTACTGCCATTCAAAGTGCTATAGCTTCCTTCATCATCAAATCTAGATGGGTGAGACAACGAATATTGAAGACAAATGAAATCGGTAACAAAACGCGCTTTTTTTTTAAAGAAGTAAAACGATGAGTTTTTTTTCATATTTTTAAATGCATTCTCTTCGGAAAAATAAGAGTTTCAAAATAATAACATCCATAGACTTATTTTTTAAAAGAAAAATCTCATTTTTTTAATGTAAAAGGCGCACATTTTAAACCATTATTGGGAATATTTAATTTTTAAACTAAACTACTTTCTTCATTTAAAAGATTAAATTAAATCGCATGATTAAATCAGTCATATATTTATGTTAAAATCAATAAAAAAAAGAAAGACAATAAAAGGAATAACAGATTAGATCAATAGAATTAAAGAACTCGATCAGCAATAAACATTTGACAGAGTGCTGAAATAGGACGACCAGTTGGTGAATGTGGCAATTCACCTGCACTACCAGCAATATCAAGATGTGTATATCGTAATGGTTTTTCAGAATTACGGCCATGTTTATCTAAGCCAGACACACGAGCAAGAAATGCTGCTGGAAATTGATGGCCACGAGCTGTTGCACTACTAGCTTGATTATTACATTGAAGTACATCAGCTACTTCACCATGATCAGCAATAAATTCAAAATCCTAAATAAATAAAAGAGAATATGATAATTAAAAAAAAACAAAATATATAAATAGTAAAAAAAAACGAACTTCACGTCGGACAGTTGATATTTCAAATGGATCACCAATTTCTTCACCAGCTGCTTGAAGTTTTTGTGATGTTTCATTAGCTCGTGCTGGTCCATTATCAACTGCTGCCTAGAATTCAATATAAATAATAATTATTTCTTTCTTTTTTGTTTTAATTTTAAAATAAAATTACTGTATAACTTGTTCCATATGCCCGAATAACATGTCCTGTAAGTGTAGCCATAGTAAATAAATGTGGATTTACTTCATTTAATGCTAACTCTTTTATATAACATAATGGATCAGCCATAACCATACGACCTTACATGAATAAAATAAAAATAATTATTTTAATTTTATTTCAATATTTTACCTTCAGCATCAGTATTTCCAACTCGTATACGAACACCAGCTCGTGTTGTTAAAATTTCATCAGCAGTATATCCTTCTTCACCACAACTATTACGTGCAACAGCTAAAACACCAATAGCTTTAAATTGTTTTGGTTTAAGTTCAGAAAGAGCTTTAAAAAAGCCTGTAACATTTGCAGCACCACATTTATCATAAGACATACCAGCCTAATCACATTTAAAGATTAAAATATTTATACAAAAACAAAGAAAGATTTTATTTTACCATAATACCACCAGCTATAAACATAAAAATAAAAATTTACTTTAGAATCTAATTAGAAAAATAAGATTTTCTATACCTTTGATATCAAGACCACCAGTATCGAAAGTAATACCTTTACCAACAAATAATGCTGTTGTATCGATTTCACCTTCACCTTTATATTCAAGAAAGATCAAACGACCTTGATGACGATCGACGCCTAAAAAATATACATAATTATTTTATTTTTAAATATATTTATTTATTATTTACAGGCTGCAGCACGATTAACAGCAGCAAATAATGGAAAACTTTCTTCGAATTTCTTTTTATCTTTTATTATTTCTACCTAGAATAATTATAAATATTTTTTTCGTAAATATATACTATCTTTTTTTACTTTAACACCAGATGATTTATCAAATAATTCTTGAACATATTCAGCTACACGTGGTGGAGCCATTCGTTCTGGATCACCACCACCAATATCTCGACCAACAGCACGTCCCGTTTCAATAGCTCGAGCATATTGGACTAATTTTTCATTATAAACATCATCAGATGGTGCTTGACCAACAAGAAAACCCAATCGATCAGCTTTACTCTTACGTTCAGGTACATCTTCTCGAACTTGTAATGGCTAAAATACGAAAATTTTCTTACTATAAATTGAAAAAAAAAAAATTTTTTTTCTTTATTTTATTACCACATAAGTTACTTCAAGTGCAGCAAGTAATGTAACCAAATGAGCTTGTCGATAATATTTTGAACCAAAAGATGCAACAAGTGGAGATCTTGCACCAATAGATAATGCTTTTCTAACACCAGCAGATGCTGCATCAGTAAAACGACGTACATCATCAAAATCTCGATTAACTACACCTGTTGGTGAATAAATCTAAATAATAAAATATTTAGTTTTATCTTATCATTTATCTCTACATACAAGACGTTTGCCTGGAACATTATCATTAATTGTCAATGTAACTTCATTATTAAAGTTATTATTTAACTAAGATAAAAATATAATTTAAATAAAAAAAGAAATTTATTAAATGATTTTTATTTTTATTTTTACTTGACTAAATGATTGAAGATCTTTTGTTACTGTACTATCAAAAAATGATGTAATTTCATCCAAGTGTGTAGCAACAATAACTAAGGCATCATAGTCTTTTAATGATGATGAAAGATTTTTCACCAAATGAACATCACTGAAGACAATAAATAATAATAGATTTTGAAAAAATTATATTCTTATTCTACTTACACAACAGTAGGAAGTTGATGAGACGGCATAGTTAAAAGATTGCTACTATCTTCAACAAAATAGTGAAAATGAAAGCAAAGTTATATTTATCTATGACTATTTATATGGACGAAAAAGGAAGAAAAGAGCGAAAAAAAACCATGTCATTTCTTTTCTATTTATCGGTTCCTTCATATAACATATGAAGTTGAGAGGACAATATGCAAAGATATTATTTTTATCAGTACAATTTACCTTTTTCATCATTATCGAGCATTAAAAGCCAAGCGAAGGCAAATAGATATTATGATAAAGCATTATTTTAAATAAAAAAAAGATATTTTCTTTTTTTTTTTTTGTTAAACACATGTGCATTCAACTCCCATTCTATTTCCATTCTCAATTAAAGAAAATAATAAATCAATCTATATGTTATATAAATGTAGAAAAATATGATATGTTTGTGATACAAAAAAAAATGAATTTAGAGTCAATCAAATTAAACACGCATAGATACAGAAAAATAAAATTTCTATGGTAAAAATATACGTTGATATTCTTCAATAGATCTACGACAAATTGGACATAATTCATCGGCATGGCTTCTTGATTGTAAAGTTTGTGCACATGAATGACATAAACCTATATGTCCACATGGTTGAAGACTATAAACAACTTCATTTTCTAAACAAATAATGCATTGAATTCGAACATTAGACCTATTATCTATTTGATTCTCATTATTTGATGGTGAAATATTCGGTAATCGACTTGTTCGTTGCCGTTGTTTGGAATAATATTTATATAATAAATAAGCAGCTGTACCAATAGCAGCAATACCAAAGCATATACTTATAACTCGAACTATTTTAGAATGGCCACGATATTGAGAAGTAATTTCAGCACGAGATGATCGTGTTAATATTCCTCCCCATTGTTCATGTGGAACAATACGCCAAATACCATTAGATTGTTTTTCTAGTCGACCAACACCGGTTAATGCAGTATCGACTAATAACATATGTTCTTTTGTTTCAATACCTACATAAAATATAAAATAAATATTTTTATTTTAAATAAAGAAATCTCCTTTTTTTTTACCAGTTGATAAATTTCCAAAAACTATGTCAACAACTTTGTCTACAGATGAAGTAGTATTAGGTTCAAATTTAACATGAACTACATCTAATTCATTTTGTATAGATTTAAATGCTAATGGTTTATTAATTTGAATATAATTTCCTGATGGTGAAAGAAGCCGAAATGGTACATGACGAGTTGCATCACTAAGTACTTTATCTCTTTCAGACCTTTATTAAATAGAAATGATTTTATTTTTTTTGTTTTTAAATGGTTATATTTACCAAGAATTACCAGTTTTTTCAAGTTTATTTTGACGTAAAGTTAAACGATGAATAACTCCTAAACAATGTGGAAGAAATTGAGAGTGTAAGACTGAACCTGGTTTTGAATCATTTGGACGAACAATTCCATGTACAACAGCATAATCAATAAACGTTCTTGATGATGAAAATCGTTTTAAATCATCTATATCAATATCAGGTGCTATCTAAATGATCAATATTTTATTTTCTTTATTATAAAATAAATAATAATTGATTTATGTCTATGATTTTAGATAATTATTTCAGAAGAGTTAGAGAAGTTATAACATAAATATATTAAAAATCTTATTTAAAGTTTTGTATCTATCATCATTGACAAAAGGCTATTGTTCATTTCAAAATAGAATGCAATTGATTGTTTGTTGAAGAACTCAGCAATACTAATAACTATCGAGCTTAGATATTTTTCATTGGATATAGAATGATTGAAAGTAGAAGTCTACTTGAAAACCAAAATATTTCAAAATTAAATTCAATATCTCGAAAATGGCGCATTCTTTTTCGCCTAAAACTTTTAGAACATCCTACGCATATATTCGACTGTAATCACACTGTGACTCGTAATTGGGGAAAATTGCGACGCAACTATGCGTGACCGCGTCACGGTCGATTGCAATCGAATATATGATTTTTTTTACTGCGATTGATGCGACGCGGTTGTTAAAAAAGTGGCGACATGGATATAGACTACTAGATCTATTTATGAACAACTTTTTAGGGTGAAATTCTATAATTTCACTTTGCCGTATATATTCGAGAACGAATCGAAAACTCAGTAAAATGATCATCATCTTCCAAGGAAACATCGAAAAATTTTAGGATATATGAAGTATACATTTAACTACAGTATCAAAAAATGCAAATCAAAAACACACCTAATCAAAGCAATTCGACAATGCTTTTCCAGAAAATCATTACAATTTCTTAGAAAACTTTTTAAGTATTTTGATTTTCAGGTAGACTTCTACTTCCAATCATCCTCTTTCTAATGTTGAAAATCCGAGCTGGATATCTATCAACATTGCCGAGCTATTCAACAAATAACTAAGCCCATTCTATTTTGAAATAAATAATAGTTGAGTCTGCCTCACTATACTATAGAAAATCTTCTATCCATTTTAATTTTTAGTCTTCATAAAACAAATAATTTAAAAACAACAAATCAAATTTTCTATATAAAACCTATTTGAAATTTTTGTTAACCTCATTTTACCTCTAGAACTGCCAAAGATTTCTCTTTTGATCTACTCCATTGAAAAAATCCATAGGATATGCCAAGCTCACCAATTACCCAAAGCCAATTCCAATCGAACATTATCTGCAATACATACAGAAAAATGAAAATATTTTTTTTTTTTTTTTTGTATTTAACAAAACAATATAACTGTGTTGTTTTATTTATATTCGAAACAGTTAACAAAATCAAACATAAAAAAAAACAAATTAGTTTTTATTTTTCTTCCGTTTTATTTGTTGTTCTTGAAGATATTCTTTAAGTTTTGCATCACGTATTTGGCTTTTACGTGCAAGTCTTTTACCAATTTTTCCTTTTTTCTTATCTGCTTGAATAATTAATTCTTTTGGTTTAACAAAATTAAAATTCTTTTGTTTTTCTTCTTGTTTTTGTATAAATCCTTTTCGATCAATTTCACTTAAAATTGAATTATTCAAAGTAATCATATCCGGTTGAACCTAAATTTATTAATTAAATAAAAAAATTAATAATGGTTTTTTTCTTCTTCTTAAATTATTTTCATACTTTATCTAATAGTTGTTTGACTTCGGCATGTTTTCGTTGTTTTTTCGTTTGATATGGATTTGCTTCTAATGCATCAAAATTTGGTTCACCTGCACCTGGTATAAGTAATGACATAAATCCACGGTCATGTCCAACTCCTAATACATCTTCATATGGACAAAAAGCTAATGATGATGCTGATGAACCATTTGAACATCGATGAAGAAGATAACGTGGTATTTCATTTGATGAAGATTCATTATCATAGATATCCTTATAAATCTATAGAAAAAAGAAAATGTTAGTTATAACAAGAAATTGTATGAGAGAAAAATGTCATCTGAATATGAATGAGGGGGAGGGTGATGATTTTGGAATCGTTCATGTTGTTAATGAAAGAAAGTTCAGTAAGATTAAATTAAATTAGATCAGTAGTGGGATAAATATTATCGATTGCTGTTAAAATGTCGACAGATATATGAATCCAATGGAAAACTATCACCTGGATTTACATTTTTTAAAAGAGCTCTCGAAAAAACGTTCACACCTAATTCGTCAAGAGATATGTTTAATAGAACTCGATAAATTCTATCGAAGATTGTGCTCTAATTTTTCGTAACTCATTTGAAATTCGAACTGTCAACAGTCGAGTACAATTCAACGACAGTTATGGCATTTTTTGGCGCAAATTTCAACATGTCGTGCTCTAGAACTATCGATTCTAAATTAAAATTGTCGTCGAATCTAGATAAAAGCATTTAACAATTTAGAGAACGTCAAATAACATGTTCTTTTCTTTCTAAGGTTAATGTTAGATTATCTAGTATTCAATCATCAGTTCAAAGAATCCACTATCAGATATTTCTCTAGAGAACAACTATGAAAGCAGTCTTATTTTCATGAAATTTTATTGTGATTATTTCAAAAAAGAATGAACAGAGATATCATTCTATTGGCTTATGGAATACTTCAGAACGGTTTCTCTCAAGATAGTCAACGAAGTATTTGAAAAATAGTATTGACTGCAAAAGATAGCTATTGAATCTTTAACTATTTAATTGATATATTCATCTTATGTCGATATACAATAGCAGATATTTCTTTTTGCTATTCAATTTTTCAAAAATATTCTATAATAGAAGAGGAATAATATTACCTCTACAACATCTCGATAACTAGCTGCTAAAAGTTTTTTTTGACTAAAAGCCATTGTTGATGCACCATTCGATGATGTACGATATTCATTTAATGTTTTATAATTTCTTAAATCCCAAATTTTTAATTTTGCATCAACACCACTTGTTGCCATATAACTAAAATATAAAATTTCATAAAAAAAAACAAAATTTCAATGAATTTTTTTCTTCTTACGTTCCTGTATGATCAATTGCTATTGATCTTAATGTTGATTTATGTGCAAGCATTTTAACTAATGGTTCACGTTGATTTGGTGACCAAAATGTTAATACACCACCAGCATGACCAAGACCAATAAGTGCATTTGAAGGATTTTGACACATTACGGATGTACCACATCTACCATTTCCATTTGCTATTCTTGTATTATAAGAAGCAATCTTCTTTCCAATTGATACATCTACATACGATAAATATCCAAGTTCATTCTAAATAGAATAATTATTTATAGAATATATAGAAAAATTTATTTATTTATTTACTGTAGCAGCAAGTAAAAAATGATAAGGAAGAAATTCTAAATGTAATGTTCGATCAAGTACTTTAAGACAATGTACTTCAACACCTTGATTATCATAAATATAAGTCCACTGCCGTTGTGCAACAGCATACATTGTTTCAATATGTAACCATCTAAATAGAATACGAAAAAAAAAGTGATTTTATTTTTTATTTAAATATTTCTTACTTGACATCATGGACTTGTTCCATTACATTGATTTCACAATGTAATTTTTTTGTTTGCCAATCAAATGCAGCTACATGTCCTTTTCGACCACCTAATAATAAATGTCTGAAAAAAAAATAAAATTTACTATTTAAACAATTTTATTTTTAATTAATTATTAACCGTCCATTTCGTGTATAATCAATATGATATGGTCCATATAGTGGAAGTTCAAGATCAAAACGTTTTTGTGCACTAAATATATCAACTGATGATTTAATATCATTTTGTGTTAAATCAGTTGTTTGTTCTTCTTCATTATCACTTGTATCTGGAGCAATATAACTAAAAAAAACAATTAAATCTGTTTTTCTTTTCTTTTATATTTTAATAAGTGTTTACCCTTCTTCTTCAACATGTAAAATTTCTGCACGTGTTGTTTGTCGTGTAGCAAATTTTGATTTACGTTCTTTTACATTAAGCCATTTTCTAGTACGACGTGTAGCCATGTTAGGTAAAAAAATACAAAGAAAAAACTTCTTTTTAAAACGAAATCAAGTATTAGAAAATAGAAAAGAAAATATTTTAAATCATTTATTATTCGTAGAAAATAATCAAGCAATCAAATTGTCATCAATAGATGGCACATATAAACAATATGACATGACTTTACAAAATTAAGGGATGTATATTTGAGTTTTAGAAAGGCAAGTGATAAGATTAGCTAGGTCAATAAGGTATTAGTCTCGTCAACATGTCAACAGTGGAGATAGAGTAATCGAGTATTCTGTCTTTTGTGCAAGAAAATTTGGTTACTCTAGTGATGGTTGCTGAATGTCTAGAAAAAACTTACTATTTTCCTCATTTATCACCATGTTGCCTGGACAAAATAGATATCTATCGCATTCTATTTGAATTATATGAAAAGAGACGGCTCTAATACATGAAAACTACTTTAAAACAACATTATGTACCTTTGATACACATTTGTTAAGAGAGATCCATCTTTCATTACCTGGTAAAACGACAATAGAAGACATTTACCCATGATAAAATTTATGAAAAAGTACAAAATTAAAAACAAAATAGTAAATTTTATTGAGAACCCCTAAAATTTTAATAATTCTTATACACAATTTTTTCTGAATATGCCTAGATTTCTTCCAAAAATTTCCATTAACTTTTCTTTAGCAGTATGACAAGGTATAAACATCCAAACGAAAAAAAAATATTTTTATAACAATACGAAATTCAAAAAGATATTCATTAATTATTTCTTCTTTAATTAATTTTAATTAAGTAATAGTTAAAAGATTCAACAGTTTTGCATATATCTATGCAAAAAGAATTTATTCAAAAAAATCATTCTTGTAAGACATCGAAATCAAATGAATCAAATATATCCTGTTTTGATTGAAACTGCTTGTAAAGAAAACAATCATATGAAACTATTCGGCCTTGATCCGTTTAGCTGTTCTTACAACTAAACAGATTATTACAAATAGTAAATGCTTATAAGACTTCCAATGTATATCGGCGTATATGATTGTACGAATAGCTTAGAATAAAAGTTTCAAGAATCTATATAGAAAAAGAATGTATTTTAATCAAATAAAGATTTTCAATGAAATAAAACAAAAATAATTCTTTTCTTTTATAACATTTGTTTTTTGTTATGTAAAATAAAATAAAAGCTAATAATATATATTCTAGAGATAATTCTTTTATTTTTAGTACAAGACAACAAACATCAGACAATAGTACACACAAGATTAAGAATAATATATATATGTATATATATATATATAATTTGGCAATTATTTGAACAGAAAATGAATATACAAAGAAAAAAAAACTCAGATCTTAAATGACACGAATAGATTGCTGTTTGTCTCTAATAATTAAGCAAAACAGAAATCACAAAAGCAGCAACAAAAAGAAGAAGAAAAAAGAAGAAATTTAATTTTCATTAAACGGAATTGATGTATTATTAGGAGAATTTGATGATAACCATCGTGTCTTGTGATCATTAAGACCAAAACCTGCTGAATAATTTCCTTTTATAGCAAATAATTGAAGAAAATGAGGTTTACAATAAATTTGTCCATCATTTGCTGTATAATTACCAAGTCTAAAAACAAAATACAAAATATAAATAAAAATAAAAAAAAGAATTTTTTAATATTAAAAAATTTTCCCAATAACATGCTCTTTAGTTTCACAGCAAAAGAGGCAAAACAAAAAAAAAAACAATCAAAATTCCTACGATTAATTATTGTTAAATTGAATTTTAATTTCTTCTAAAATAATACAAAAAAAGGTAGATTATTCTATTTAAATACTTACTTTAATATAGATTTACAATGCATACATTTAAAACATGATTTATGATAAATTTTTTTATCTGCTTCGATCTAGAAATATTTACATGTTAAAAAATAAAATAAAATAATAAATATCTTTACTTTTTCCATTGCATAAACTGTTTTATTACAAACAAAACATTTTGTTGAATCAATAGTTGGTTCAGTATTAAGTTGTTTAGGTGCAGGTGTATTCTAAAAATTAAGATTTTTCATTTAAAAAACACACTAATGAGTAAATATCATCATATTTTAATCAAAGTGAAAAGTTCCATAATTTACATAAGATCGCTTATTTTATAGTTGCATTTTTTTGTTTGTTCTTAATTGTCTTTTGATTTTATTAAGTCAAATAAAGTCTATTTCCTTCTATTTTATTCTTGAAAGATACATACCACAAAACGTTTTGGTACATGTTTAATTTTTGATGAAGCTGTTTCAACTTTAAGTGCATCTTGTTCAAGTTCAATAAAACGATTTTTTAATGATTTTGTTTGTCCTTTAAGTGATATAATCTCTTCATTAGTTCCATTTTGTTTTGATATATCAAGACCATCATGTGGTGGAGTTACAGATTTTCTAAATTTATATATATTTTTATTTAAATAGAATTATTTTATATTTTATTAAATTAACCTTTGATTAACACTTGAAAATTCTGGTGGTGGTGTAATTTGTTTAATTGTTTTTCTTTTACTTATTGTAGTATTTTCTTCAGCATTTTGTAAGAATCTAAAGAAAGCACAAACGAATTTATTTTTTTACTCGATATTAAATAATTAGAAGCAAATAAAGAATAAAGCTAAGAATTGATTTATAGGCTAATAACCTACTCATCATTATCGGTATTTGTATTCCATAAATCACGTGCAATAGAAATAAGATTCTCAATTCCAACATGCTTTTCTTCACTATAGTATGATATGCAATAGGATATAAGTATATATATATATACAAACAAATATATACCTTTCACGAGCAGCTTTTGCATGACCTAATTCAATGTTTGCTGTATCATCTGTATAATTTAATTTTTGATTACTATTGATATCATCCTAAAAATAGAAAAAAGTATATTGATATGAATAATTATAATGATGTATTATTTTAATATAAATATGTCAAAAAGTTTATTTTAACTTACATCATCAGGAATTGATAAACGTCGTTCATCATCAGCTGGTGGTGTAAAAGGACGTTGAGCACGTCGTTCAAGTGGTGGTGTATTTTCTTTATCTATTGATCTCCACATTTGAACAAGATGTTTTGCTTTACCTTGTTGAACAATATCGGCGTCACGTGAAATTTGTATATCAGATGTATCTCGTTCAGGTGAAATCTGTTTTGTTTTCCACTGTTCAACAAGTTGTTTTGTTTGACCTTTTTCAAAATAAATTTCTTCACGTTTATCACTTTCACGTACAATATTCCCGTTCTCCTATTTATATGGAAAAAAAAAACATAACTAGCATATAATATAATAAAAAATAAAAAAAGAAAGGAAAATTCCAAATGTGGGAGTCAAACAGACAAAACACACCGGATTTATAGTTAATAAAACATGTTTTTTAGTAATAAAAAAGAATAAATATAAAAGTATAATCAGAACAAAATATTATTATTTCTATTTTTTGTTAGCAAACAAACACAGATTGTCTACTTACAATATCCATATATAGTATATACGTATTTATTTTTTCTCTTTCGATTTTATATATGTATGATCATAATGAAATATTTCTTCTCGATGTCATCACTTTTCTTTCTTATAAATGACAGAGAACGGACAACATATTTCTTCTCACTGGCTCGTTTTTTTTTTTACTAAATGGAAAGAGAAAAAGATAAAATGAACGCATACATGCATTTGACTACTAACGATTGAAGGTCATTTTTTCTAGCCATTTCTCTTACGTAATCAATATTCTTTCCTTTATATAACTAGTTTGCTAATCGAATAGAATATGTAAAATGCACATTGATTACTCAATAATTATGAAAGTTAATTTCGTTAACTAAGAAATCTATCTAATACATAGAACATATATTTATTTTCGTTTTTTAACACTTGTACTATTCTGCTCTGTTTATCTATATGCACACGAGATGAAGACAAATTATATGTCGAATAGAAATTATTTACATCAATAAATAAATATTCAAATCTCTTGAAATATTTAACTGAATTATTAAGGATTCTATTTGCACGACATGTGAATAAATAGTCATTTTTAAAGAGTAAGTGAGGAAAAAAAAATGTAATTTATAATATTCATGCTGTTGTCATTATTATTTAAAAAATATGAATCATATATCAATTGCACATTTTATATGCTCTGTGAAAAAAAAAAGCTATTAGTATATGATAAAGTAATAAATTTTACTTTAATCGAGATCAATAATTATGGTATTTTAGCAGTGCATTGAAAGGGAGACAAAAAAAAAGAAAAGCTCATGTAAAAATGGAAAATCAAATAAAAGAAAAAAAAAATAGTTAAGCTTTATGTATGCTTTGCAAGTATATCAATCATACATATTCATATCAAATGCATACGGAATGAAGGTATTGACATACATTGAAAAATTATTGGAAATCTATTTAATATACCTCATCGGAAGTGAATGAGATAATACTTTCATCCATACTCTTGGATTTTATCTTCAATCTTACACGCATAGTGATAAATGTATCAGAATATTTAACACACTAATATAAAATAAGAAAAGAAATCATCCATATATATATATGTAAATTAATTTAAAGATAACCCCATATATAAATTAAATTTTTAAATAAAGAAAAAGAAGACTATTCCCACTAGAAAAAAAATGAAAACCTACAATTAGTTGATTTTTTCTTCTCAAAATCGAACCATTTATCGGTTGACATGTATTAACATGCCATCGAAAACCCTATGGATATGTAATTATATATTTTTTAATAGAAATATATTTTTTTTTCTTTTGAATATGTATAAAATTAAATACAAAATTTTATACTTACATCAACACGCATTTTTGAATCATTAGAAAAACCTATTGTTGATGATTGTGTTCCATTTTCTAAATTTTTAAACATAGCTACACGTTCTTTTGCTACACCACGTTCAACAAGTTCATTATCCATATCTACTGTTCGTTTAATCTATAAAGAAAAAAATTATTATTTTTCATAAATTTCATAAAAACTTACGGTAGTTTCATCAGGTTTTTCAAATACTATTGCTCGATTTTTAGTTAAACCACTTTCAATATCAACAGATGGAATTGAAGGTTTAGATATTATTGTTGCTGTTGCTTTACTTGCATCAGCTATATACTGTTCTTTAATTATATTCGTTAATCCAGCTGTAACATCAATATGTTTTTCTGTTGATTTAAATTCATTATTAGCTAATGATGCTAATTGTTCACGTCGAGCTATTGCTAAACCTTGTTCTGTATCAGTATCAATAAATCGATCAGATGATCGTTGAATTTGTTGTTCAGCATCAATTTTTGATAATAATTCTGAACGTATAGTTTGTGCAAGACCAGTTCCAAGTATTGTTGCTATTTCATCAGCACATATAGACATTCTTGGACGATCTGATATTTGAGCACTTTCAAATTTCGCTTTTTTTTCTGTTGCAACACCAGTTAATGCATCACATTCCATCATAATAGTTTTATTTATAATATTTATTTCATTTTCAATTTGTTGTTGTTGTTCAAATGCTTGTTTTTTTAATGATGTTAAACCAGCAACAAGATCAGTTTCAACTTGTTCTTTATTTATATGTGGTTCAATTTCTTGTTCAAATTCTCCTTGTTCAAATGCTTGTTTTTTTGATGATGTTAAACCACTTTGTACACGAACATCTAAACGTTTTTCTATACGTGGTTTATTAATGTCAATTAAACCTTTTTCAAATTTATCTTTTACTTCAGCCATTTCATGATAAGGTATCTAGGAACATAAAATAAAAGGAAAACTAATATTTAATTTTTAGTTATATATACATGTTCTTTTGGTGTTTTAATTTTTCTTATTGATCGAATAGAACCATTTAATGATTGATTTTCATCTTCATTATTTTCTTCATCAAATTGATAATTTGATGATCCAATTTCTTCAAATCTATTAAAAAAAATAGATATTTTTTTGAATTGTTTTTTTTTTCAAATATAAATTTAAAAAATATATATATATATACCAATCTGTTCAATAAAAATAAAAAATATTTACTTTTGAAATGTATTTTTTATTTTGTTACTGGGTGCAAATTTTTCTACTTTTTGTAATTGTTGATGTTCATCTTCTTCATTTATTTTTCCACTAAACATTTTTGTTATATTTCGTAATCGTTCTAATGTATCATCAGATTCATTCGTAGCATCAATTGCTATTAATAGATAACAAAAAAAAAACAAACAAATAAACAATAATAAATTTATTTTTCTATTCATTGAAATAATAAAAAAATTAAATTGAGAAAAATTCTACATACATAAATCTTCATTTGAATCTGACATTATTTATACACACGTATCTGTATTAGTAATAAAAATCGTCTGCTTCGTGTATGATTGGTAACAATAGTGAGAATTATATGTGTGGAAGGATTATCCAAGATATTTATGCGGTATATGCCCTCGCTCTTTTCTTCTCTACACTTCAACCTACATAGAACATACAGATAGATAGAGAAAAAAAATATGCCCGCTGTGCTACATGCACATATAAACAATGAGTACCATCCATAATCAATGAATATACTAAAGAGAAGAAAGAAGAAATGTAATATGCCATAGTGAATAACTCATTCGTTCTTGCTCGATGAGAAAATTAGATAACAAGAGAAAAAGAGGTCAATATATAGATATTAACAAAAAAAATTTGTTTTTACCTATCGATGTATCTGCTGTTAATACACACTTGACTTTTATATATAATCAAGGAATTTATGTTAAATATTTTTTATTTTATCTATAATTCAACATCCGTAAATAACTTGTTATTTTGACTTAATTAATCTTTGTTATCTACAAATGATTTACCCTCAAATTATTATTGAATAATTTTTATGAAAGAAAATTCTTATTTATTGATATATTTTATTATCAAAATAACTGTTTATTGTTCTGCTTTACTAATAATTTCAGAAACCGAAACGGTTATATGTCAAAAAGAATAAAGTCATTGATCATAATCATTATTTCAGTATGATAAATTGTCATGAAAATTACAATATATTATTGTCTAAACTATAGACAATAATGATGATTTCTTATCGTCTACTATTGGAATAATCTATTATTTATTCGTCTTACCTCGATCATTATTTCTTTGATTATTATTACGAAAAACTAGAATTGTATGAATAATATATAAATGAATAAATGTTGCACAAAACCATTCATGTATAAGAGTCCAAAAAAGACGCCAGACATTGTTCGAATTATTAGTCATTGTATTGTTAAATGATAGACAACACAAAACAAAAATGATTGTTCAATGATGATTTAAGTGATTATATGATCAATAAACTTTTTCTTTTCTTAATCTCTTTCATTTGTGTTTTTTTTTGTTCGATCCAATTCATAATATTTGTACGTTAGATTTGTTAGTATAAATCTATAGTTTATAGTATGATTTAAAACTTAAAAAGAAACAACAAATAATTATTCATTATTTGAAAAGAACGTCATCATTAGACATTATTTTCAAAAATAAATATAGGATTACTCTTTGTTTATAATGTTGTTATTCATAAATGTCAATAATTTAGTATCTGTTATCAAAGTATATAAATACACTATTGTTTTATTTTCTTACAATACTGAATTTTATTTTTTTTAATAAATATTGCCAAAGTCTTAAAATAAAATGTTTGTTCATCTTTCAACTACTCAAATCTCCACAAGGAAATTACATATTTTTCTCCTATTTATTTCTTGTGTAGGTTAATTCTTTCTAACAATTTTTTACAAGTTTTGTTGAAAAAAATTATAGACATCTTGGACATTGTATGAGTTCAGATAAATCGTCCAATGCTGTTGTTCATAGAGACAGATTTTAAGCAAAATTCTGTTTGATATATCCTTTAAATGAAAAAATTCTGAGTCTTAGTAAAGGCAAGACTGTAGCTCACAAGTATTACATTGAAAATTGTCCGAAGCCTTTTGTTAATGAAATATGAAAATAAAACAGAGACATTAACTTCAAAATGTACAAAATTGTTTGATGATCATTGATGACTTCAAACTCATTCAATATTATTAATTATATGACAAATGAAGATATCAATATAATGTCACATCTATTACATTCGTCAGATCCGATACTATGTAAAATTAATTCTATTGAACGTAGTTTAAATATATTTTTATTTAATGTTCTTAGAACTTTTAATCAAATCTAAATGCTTTTAATTACAGAAGAATTGCCTGTAATAAAAATCAATGTTAACAATAAAATGATTGTAAAAAAATATTTCTTGTTCATATAAACTTTCATTCATATTAAAAAAAAAAACAAAAAAAAAATTATTTGTTTTTTTCTTCATAAATTCGTTTTGTATATGGTTCTTCAAATAATAATGCAATCTGATAGATTATATAAATTTCTATTGTAAGTAAAATTCCAACAGGTGATATATAATATAATGCTAAAGCAAAAAATGATAATGTTGATCCAATATACATTGGATTATTTAATATATTAAATGGAAATGTTGTTACTGGTGCATCCATTAATATACCACAATAATCACCTAAAAATGTACCTGTAATACCTAATTTATAGAATGATGATAAAACAAATATTTGTCCAAGTATAAATATTCCATATGAAATTAATTCTAATATATTTGAATATTCATTATTTATAATTAATTTAGGTTGATTTTGTATTGTTTTTCGTATTAAATAATCTCGATAAGATGAAAATATAAAAATCCATATCATTAATAAATAACATATTATATAACGTTTAGATTTTGAAGTTTTTTTCGGTATAAATTTATGACATAAACGTGCTAAAATATTCCATATAAGTGGACATAATATAATGATACAAAATGTATAATGTAAATGAGAATCATTAAAATTAATGATTGTAGAAGACATGATATTTAAGACTAGTTATTTATTTTACTTTAAAAATAAAGATTCATTTTTCTTTTTTGATAAAAGATAAAATCATTTAAGGTATAATGTGGACGAGATATGGTATTTTATGGGCTTTAAATTGTATTATAAAATTTATTTAAACAATATATTATATTTAATTATTATTGAATATAATGATTCATTATATTACAAAGAAGTTTTAGGTGGTATAGTCATTTTTAATCATCTATTCAATAATAAATGATTTAATTTATATATTTATTGTTAACATTAGAATTTTTCGTTCAGATTTCAGACATATTACATAATAAATGTAGAGCCTTGATTATGTGTTTTATTATCGATATATTTGCCTTCAAAAAGTACTTTGACTATAAGAAAGGTTTTTTATTTTTCTTTGCTTGTGCTCATCGAACGATGACTGATTAATTAATATATACTTTGTATGATTATATGCGTAAAAAAAAGTATATGACAAAGCAAAACATATGTTGTTTTTTTCCTAGTTAATTTTCCGCACACACCTATGTATTAATTTAAATTAAAAAAAAATAAAACTTCTTAATAAGTTACATGTTCAATTGAAAATATCAGATGTAGAACTGATTTAATAAATATATATTTAAAATTAACTAATTCTAAAATTTGTCTATATTCTATAGTACATTGAAATATATATCATTTATGTCGAACTTTGTTTTTTGTCCTTAATATTTTTTGATAGATATCATCAAAATTTCTTTTTCTATTATGTATACATGCAAGTTCTGTTTTATAAATGTTATATTATTGTGAATAAATATGTGCTCACTTTCTTTGATCATCATACAAACATGTATTGTATATACATATAATCATATGGTGTGTACATGTATTGATCACAAAAGTTGCGTGATAGAAATACATAGAGAGGTATTTATCATATAACAAATCTGTCTTTTTTGGCTTTTTTTTTTATATTATACATCGAGCGCTCAATGTCTATTATTGCTTTATACAATGTATTTTAACAGTCATTGATTAATCGTTTTTTTTTTCTTATCATAATTTGCTTTTTGCACTTTTTCTCCTAGTCTGTCTCACCATTTTTGCTTTCCTGCGTTCCAGCTGACAAAACAAGAGGTATATAACTCACCACAAATATCTATTTGTAGTATACTGTCTTGTCGAGTTTCTTTATAGTTGCGACATACAGGTAATCAAAAAATGGCTGCTGTAGTTAGCTCTTATTCACCTTACTTATACTACCAACAACCATATTATTATCCAACATTACCAACAGCTTCTTACTCATTACCATATTTCAATAATTACTACATACCGCAACAACCACCACAGCAATTTCAACAACAACCAGAGCAACAAATAACACCAGTCCAATATGTTGATTCCGGAATGGACTCATTACGTCCACGTCGTCAACCTCGTGTTTATCGAGAAGTAATTCGATTACCTACACCAGAGCCAATTTATCGACAAGTACGACAACGAATGCCAACACCTGAACGACGTGTTATTAACCGAACAATTATTCAAAAAGCAGATGGTAATGTTATTGTTCAACAACATCAAGCACCAACAATACCAAAAAGTAACAGTCGATCAGAAGTTAGCACACGACCACGACAATCTCGTCCACGACAAATTCATACCGATTAATAACAAATATTTATTACAGAGATAGATAGAAAGAAATAATTTCATTATTTGCTTTTTTTTTTTTTGTTTTCGATATCATAATCATTATATGTATTACAGCAATCTTTTTTGTCAGTTGATATTTACTTTAAATAGGCAATAAAAATATAGCAAAAACTAATATGTTATCAACAAGTTTTTTTTCCAATTGAATTGCTTTTCTTTCAAGTCATTGACAAGATTAATTACGAGTTAAATAAAATATTGTCTATTACAGTTATGTATCATTATGATAGAGAAGAGTAATTATACTAAATGGATGTTAACTAGTAAAGAAAAATAAGTTTGTATATACGCAGAGACTTTATACATAATGAATAGTAATGAATTTCAATGTGGCTGTAGAATGTATATGTTCTGATTGATGTCTACAGAAATAATAGGACGAGAAATTAATTTATATAATTTTACTCTGTAAATAAAATGTTAATTCTTTTTTTCTGAATTATATATGATTTGAGAGAATATATTTCTACATTGCATCATCTTATTTCAAAACAAAAAAGAAAATGAATGATGATATAAATGATTAAAAAAATCGTGTCTATTATATAAACAAATAAAAAAAAAGAATTCGTTTATATTATTCTATACAATACACCCTTTTTATTTGAATACAAATTGATAATTTTTTTTTCAAATTTACATTTTTTTTTATGATTATTATGTTCTAGTTTATTTGATTGGTTTATGAAAAAAAACATATTTACTATGTCTAT
>JAJEKB010020380.1:190298-212194 GCA_022393335.1 Macrotrachela quadricornifera | reverse complement strand
TTTGTTGATCTATGAAATAAATTCATTTTTCAATACATCAAGAAAACACAATTGTTATTAATGATTCTTATTGTTTGTTCAAGTAAAAATATCTAGAGAATGAATATAACGTTATACGTATATTGTTTCTGTTAGTATCAGTTTTAATAACATATTTTAAAAGTTGACATTTTTTTTATCAATTTACATGAGCGATATCAATATGAAAATATTATTATATATTGATATTTTATTCAAACAAACTTCAGGAAAGAAAAAAGAAATTTTTCACTCAAATAGTTCAAAACAAAGGTTAAATTAAACAATACGATTATACTTTTGAACTCGATAGTTGTTGGGATCTACTATATATAAATTCAAATTAGAATCTACTGCAATGCTTAGTGGAAAAGAAAGTTTATATCCTGAAATAATTTTAGCACTTGTACTTGATGGATTCTGGCATAACAGAAGAATACGATTGTTGTTTGCATCAGCAACATACAAATTGCCATATTGATCGGATTTTACATCTGTAGGATAATTGAGTAAGAAATTAGTTGTTCCATAAGTAGAATTCCATCCAGTTACAATTGTACCAGTTGTAGCTCCTACTATCCATGACATAATGGTGTAAGAATTTGAATTGCTTATATAAATCGAATTGGTCACAGAATTAACAAATATACCAAGTGGATAATTAAGTTGTGAAGATGATTGACCACAACCACTTCCACCTGCTACAATAGTACTAACATTAGATGTTGGCGTCCACTTTCGTACGACACAATAACCGTATATACTTGCATACAAATTTCCATCTCCATCAACAAAGATACCATAAATGGTACCAAGGCTAGATGAACCAGGAACTCGACTACCAACTGATGCACCCACTGGCCATTTTTTAATGCCATACAAGTCGCTAATATAAAGATTTTGTTGTAAATCACCATAAAGCGCTATTGGGTAGCAAAGATAGCTATCATTGGATCCACAAATTCCTGTTACACCAGCTACAGTAGTACCTGATACAGCATTAGTTAGCCATTGCTGAATACGATGATTGTCATAATCCGATACATATATCGAATTATTTGAATTAATATACACAGTATATGGATATGATAATTGATCGGGTTGATTACCATATGTTCCATTTCCACAAGCAGTTACACCAATTGGATCCCATTCCCATGAACTACCTATATGTCAATAAATGTAGAAGAGTAAATTTTTTAATCATACACAATTAGGTATCATAGATGTATATTTACATGATGAAGTTGATTCTGTTGTTGACGTTGTTGACGTTGTTGAATTAGTACATGATCCTAGAGGTGAAATATTTCATAAAATTATTATCATACACTAATCAAGAACATACGACTTAAGAGAATAGCCAAAGTAATGGCTGTTGAAATAGCTGCAATTGTCAAACCAATAAGTAGTCCTTGTAAACGATTTTTCCATACTGTTGGTAACCAACTTTTCCTTGAAAATAAAAAAAAATATTGTTGCATAAGCATACACTAGTATGTTTGTATAGGCACTTTTCAGTATTTTTTGACTCTTCTTTTGATATTTCTGTTGGTGACCATACGTTAGTATTGACACTAATAACACTTGGTGAATGAACCCAATTAATTGGACTGACTTGTTGCTTATTGACTCGTTCTCGATAATCTGCTGCACGTATCAATAGACGGTTAAAGCGAGGATCAACTGATGCTCGAAGTGGTGAAATTGGTTCGGAACTATGAATTGATTGTTCTGATTGACTTGAATTTTGACTGTGCAACGTACTATCCGATTGCATTGTTAATAATTGTATTTCTCGTTTTTATAATGAAAACTTTGACAGATATATTTATAATTAATACTCAAGTATGTTTCTTTAAAAAATACGTCGTCTTTCAAAATATTTCGTAGTTATATTGCTGAAATCTTTCATGGGAGTCTATATGAAAAGAAAATGTTTCATATATGCTAATTTTTCAGTTTTTTATTTTAAATTTAATTCATAAGATTTTATTGTAAGGGTTTCTGTTGATTAATTATTCTTATTTTTTTTTTCGTAGTTTATATTTATCTATATTGATTATAATATATATAATAAAGAAAAATATTGATTATAAGATCAAATGTAAATGAAAAATCAGTAGTTTTCTAGTATTATAGCTCGATTTTTGATGATCAGACTTCTATTGTTTATATAATACTATATTTATAGCAAATCTGACTATATAGAATGTCTAGAAAATAGGCATATAAAATCTACATTTATTCTATTTTTTTTATTCTTCTTTAAAAAGAAAACCTAGAAATGTTTATATTTTATTTCATTGTAATAAAAAAAATACAATGAAGACTTTATATTATTAGATATTTTTTCAAAATCATATAATATTTTATAAAGAATTCTAAATTTCATTTTATCGAAAACGAAATATTTCGAATTCTCAGATGGCGCTCCTATCCTTTTTTCACATTATATATTTCGTATCAACAAACTACGATTGGTGATTCGATGATGTGCGAAATAATAAATAAAAAACTACATTATAAATGTGATATTATTTATATAACAAAAAGTCTTACCTACACTCATTTTTTTTTATTATATCACACAGGTTGATATTGATCTTTTTTTTTCTTATATGTCCATTTGTCTGTTTATTTATTATTCAAGGTCTATTAATTTTTAATCATTTATCAAATATTATTATTAATTATAATGAACAATAGACACATATTGTCTCATAGTTTTAAATACAATAGAAAATTTTTTATTTTAATCACAGTGCTTTCATCATCATACAGTATTGGGTATGTGAATTATACTAATTAGAATAGAATTATGATTAAAGTGAAGATGTATCTTGCAAGAAATCTTTAATATTTTATTACTTGATAGAATCTATAGATACCATTTGTTTATTAAAGTTTATCTATTGTAGATTTTGACGAATTCAATCTAATCTGTTATTTAAATAGATTCATTCATATATATTGTATAATTATCAAATATTTAAAATTTTGTTTAAAATATAAATTTTTATATTTATTATTAAAAATTTTTAATAAGTCTTTTTATCTGGAATAATAAATTTAGAAAAGAAAAATTCATATTAAAAACAAAATAATTCTTTATTCATACATTGGTCAAAATATCTATATGTTTATTTTGTATGTTCTTATCCTTATCTTAAATGATGACAAAGTTTTTTATTCTTTTTTTGTGTTTTACTTATTTACAATACATCATGAGATATATCTATACATGTGCGTATTTTTCTAAGATTTATTTAATTTTCTTTTTTCAGATAATTTATTTGTGTTTTTCTTTTTTGGTGCAATAATGAAGTGGCCTCTTTGTGGACCTAAATTATCTTTATGCTGTTCAATTATATCAGTATGGGGTATAATACAATTTATATTATTAGGTATATTTTTCTTTATTGAAGCAGCACCATTAATAGATGATGTTGCATTTGATGGTAAAAATATAACTGATCCAACAATATTTGCAGAAGATCTTAAAAAAGCATTTCAACAACGTGCATATAATTGTTGGATTGCAGCATTTCTTTATGTTGCTTTATTAATATTTGCTGGTTTTCAATTTAAAATAAATTTAAAACGATCATCATCATCATCACCAAATCTTCCAACATCTATTACATCCCCATTTGCCGGTGTTACAACAGAAGAAAATGGACATAATTCACAATATGGAATACAATATAATACTGATCATAGTGAAACATAAAAATATTTTCTTATTAACATTGACATTTTCGTTATAGCCTTCATTTCTATTTATATGTCTTGGTGTTGGTAGAGATAAACTCCTTTTATTTTGTATAACTTTAAAACAATATATATAACATATTTATTGAAAGAACAAAGATTTTATTGGATTTTATAATATAAAAATATATCAAATTTTTTCTTAATTTTATAAAATACTTCAAAATAATATCGAATATTATGTAAACTTTACATTATTGTTTAATCATAGATGAGCGCGTAAATATCTTCAATTTTTGAATAAAAAGCTAAAATAAAGTTCGATGCATCTTTATTCTATTGATTGAACAATTTATTTTGAAACCAATTTTTATAAATTTATTCTTCATCAATAATCTATTCCGATCTTAGGATTCTTCTATTAATCTATCTTACTAAGAGTGTACATATTGGCCTAATAATCAATTTTTATATAGACAGATGTTTTGTGATACAATACTAGATAATTCTGAAAAATTTTTGAAAAAAAATGCATTCAATTGCTCCCCCATACTATCGTCTTTTAATCTCAGACGTATATCATGAATACATCTACTGTTGTTGTATCTATGTTAAAAGTTTCAAAAACAAAAGGTAAGAATTCATAGAGAAATCTACAAGTGTTTCTTGTGTATAAATAAAGCGAAACTTATTGTTCGAGTTATTCTTCTACTATTCATGATTTAGATCAAAACTTTACATCATGATCATAGACATCTGAGATATTCTTACATGTAAGTATTTCTAAAATACAATTAACTATTGTTTTGGAATTTTAATTAATCGAAAAATAGTAGCAAGATAAACCTTACAATAAATTTCGCTGCAATGATACATAAGAAACATTTGTAGATTTCTCTACGAATTCTCGTTCTTTATTGATGAAATCTTTAGTATTGATACTCTAACAGTAGATGTATTTGCAACATATATTTGAGATCAGAAGACGATAGTATGAAGAAATCATTGGAAAAATTCATTTTTAAAAACTTCAAAACTGTCTAATATTTTATTATAAAATATTCATCTATACAAAAATTGATTATTAGGATGGCATGTACAATCTTACGAGAGGACATATTTAAATGGTCAAGCGTTTTTGATCCTATCTTTTGGCGATATCTTGAAAATAAACGCGCGAGAGAATGGTCAAAAGATGGGATCTAAATAGCTTGAACACCTAAATATATTCCCTCGTTAGAAGAATAGATTTAAATAACTCACTAAGGAAAAAAAGTCCATTAAAATTACTAAATAGTTACCTTAATACTCATTTTTTATTGATCAGAGACAATTCACGATATATTCAGTAAAGCTATATGTTCAATGACGAGTTTGAAATGAATAAAATTGACTATTATTTAAGTTGTTAGTAGAATAAACGATATGGTTATTTTTTTATATATGTAAGTATCAGTAAAAAATGCAGATTTTATTAGTAGAAAACATATGTTTATTGATATAAGCATTATTTTAGTATAAGAAAACTAAATCAAAAAAAAACTTAAGAAGAAACACGAAAAAATTCAAAAGATTGTTCAATAGAAATTCAAAATGCGAAAATTTAATTCTTTCTTTCTTAAAAATTTGACACTGCTTTTTCTGCTGATGTTTTGCAACATTTCAAAACAAATAGATACATTCAAGTTGCAATTTAAACCCTATTCCATTTTCAAACATCAAATGATTTTCAAATTAATAAAAAATTCTCAATTTGAGTTTATTGTTAAAAACAACACTCAAGTTTTATATAACTAGAATCTAAATTGAAGAAAAAAGAATAATTTATTAGGATTTTACAGTAACGATTATTAATATTGTTTTATATTCAAGTGATCTTTTATAAGATATAAAAAAAGAGCAAAAATTGATTTCATTTTAGAATAAATATTCGATTAAAGTTTTATTTTCCTTGTCCATATACAAACTAATTTTTCCAAGGCTGAAGACTCGTGAAATAACCTATATTCAAATAAAATGTACTTGATGAAAAATTTACTGAATTATAATTATTTATTTCATATTTTGACATTTAATATTAATTATATAGACTAAATAGCATCGTTATTTTTTCTATATTTATTTTATTAATTGCATTGCAATTTAACAAATGATTAACTAGAAATAAAGAATTTCAACATAGACACGAATAGTAAATTATATATGCATGTATGAATTAAAATTTAAGTAACACTTAATATATATAATGAAAAGAAAAAGATGGTATATAAAAACATCTTATGCACATAGAAATAATATTATTCATATATAGTTTTTTAGTGATTAATATTTATAAATTAACAAAAAGAAAATTTTTCAAATAGTAAGTTAAAGAATTTATTTAAATAAAAAAAAAATATTTAAAGTTTTTCTTTTGTATTTAAAGTGTCAATTACTGTTGATTGTTTACATTCAGTTATAAATTTAACAAATTTAACTTTAATTCGAAAAATTACATTAAATGAATGTAGATTTTCTAAATCGGCTGGTTCTATTCTATTTTTAATTGCAATTATATCATTTATAATTAATATAAATTTTTTAATTATAAATCGAAAAATTCATCAAATATCTTTTCGTGATAGAAATCTTGTTATTGGTATGTTTTTATCATCTACATGTGTAATTATAATAAGTGTACCATCAGTTGTTATACAATGTTTTCGTTGTCATAGTTTATGTTCAACAATAATTTGTCAAATAGAAGGTTTTAATTCATTTTTTAATGGTTGTATGGCTATGTATATGCTTGTTGCATTATCAATTGTACGATATGTAACAACAGCTAATTCATCATTATCAAAAATTTTTCGATATCAAATTAAAAAACATGATAAAATTCTTGTTATTATTTGTTTAATAGTAGCAAGTATTTGGACTGTTCCACCTATATTTAATCGTTTAAATACATATGTACCTGAAGGTCTTGGTTTTCATTGTGGTTTTAATTGGTTTGATAGAACATTAACAAGTCGAATATATTTTTTTTTAATTTTTCTTTGTATTTATTTTATTCCATTGATAATTATTATTTATATTAATATATATATTAAAAGTACTATTTATCGTTTAACACATTTTCATCCAACAGGATTACTTGAAATGAATGATATTAAAAATCCAAATTCTATGCGAAGACATATTTCAGGTACATTATGTGATAAAGAAATTCAACGTTTACATCGTTTATATGAAGATCGTCGTTTTGTTTTAGCAACAGGTGTATGTGTTATTATTTATTTAATTGCATGGACACCATATAGTATTGTAGCTTTAGTTCAAGTATTTGGTATTAATTTTTCATTATATAAACCATGGGTTATGACAATATGTGCACTTTTAGCAAAAATTTCTATGATTATTAATCCAATTATTTATACAATTATACTTAAACCTTGAAATATAATTGTAATTATATCTGATTAGAAAACAAAAAAGTTACTTTTAGTTTTTTTTGATATTTTAGCTGATGTATCTATAAGAATTTGAAATAAATTCATTTCTCGTATATTATATAGAATTTTTTTTTTAAGAAATTTATATTCAAACAATTGATTTTTAATATGATTGTGTTGGATAAATTTGAAATAATTCTTAAATATATCCTTCATTGATTAGAAATTTAAAATGGTAGAGAAAAAAAAATGTGAATCGAAATAGAAATGTTTCGAAAGTTTCCTGAAAAAAAAACTGTTTAATTTCTTTGAATAGATAGAAAAACTTATTGTTTTTTTTCTTCAATTTATATAAAAATAAAATTAATTTTTATAGTTATGAAATTAAAAATAAAACAAATAATGAATTTGGTCCAACTTGTAAATCACTCATTGTAGAATTATCATGAACTAAAGCACCATTTACAAAAAAATATTGATTTGTTGGAGGAAAATTATATGCAAGTTCAAACTAAATAAAAGAAAAGAAAAATTTTTTTTCAATAATTTATATTAATAAATTGATTTTTACATACAGCTGCACGTAATTCATGAATTGTAGTTGATGAAAAAACTTCAACAGGAATTTTTCCACCATTTTGATCAATACTATATTGATTTCCATCGAGTTGAACATGAATTCTATTATAATAAAAAAAAAATAAAAGATAATAATAAATTCAATTATTTTCTTACTGAAATTCTTCTTCATTTTGTTTTGATTTTATTCCTTTAAGTCGAATACTTAATGGAGCAAGTTCGGTAGCCATACGTGCAGCTTCAACATCATTACCTTGTTTTATATATCTACCCAAATTACGAATATTAATTAGCAAATCTAAATTATTAAAATTAGATATTTTTTTTCTATATTGAAATTTATAAAATAAAACTTAGACAACCTTCATGAACTTACCTTTAACATTACAATTTGTCGGTTTTGGAGTGTTGGGTTCAGTCGGTCTAAAAAAGTTTGATTCAATCAATTCCGACACGTCTGGTTCAACTGATTCATCCGAATCGCTTGGACTAAAACTTTGATCTGTATTTTCTGAAGTAGCATCCGTTGATTCACCAGGAAATAACATTTCAAGAACTGAACGACATGTATCATGAAATGGCTTATGTGAATCGTGACTTAACCATAAATAATAAGTTCCATTTACATCATTGATTATATCAGGTAGCATAGAGATTGATCGAAGTTGAATTTGATCATGATCTTTTATATGAAAATTAAATATTTCCTGTAAGTAAAATAATTAATAAAATTAAATATTAAAATCATATAATTTTCATACTGTATTATGATTTTCTACATCAATTGCTCGTAAAGCATAATCTGTAATATCATGTTGACGTAATTCAATAATAGATCGATCGGAATAATTATGTTTTGGAAGATCTTCATTATTTGGTTGAAATTGAATACGACAGGTACTATATCCTACAACACTCATTTTATCTAAAATACAAAATATAAATTTATTTTATTTCAAAATACGTTTATATAAAAATAAAATAAATAGGAAATCTAAAATTCAAAATTATGAATTTTGTCCTATGTATTTTTTAGTTAGAAATAAAACAAAAAGTGAATTATTCTGAACATTTAAATCATTCATTGTTGATTCTGTATGAGCCAAATGACCATTGACGAAAAAACATTGACTTGTCAATGGATATTTATATAGATATTCAAACTGTTGATAGAATGAAATATTTCTACATAATATATATATATATTTCATTTATTTACTTACCAATACTTGTAATTCATGAATTGTTGTTGATTTATAAACATTTAAAATATATGGTTTGTTTGTGTCATCATCCGGAAAATCAATACCATCAATTTTTATACGAATTCTATTTGATTAAAAAGAAAAAATGTAATTAATAAAGAAATATAACGAATTCTTTTTTCTTCATATACTGAAATTGTTCATCGTTGAAATTTTTATTTAATAATTTACGTTCAAGTTGAATACCTTGTGAAACTAATTTCTTAGTTATATTAACTGCTTCATCACTATTCCCATTTTCAATACATTCACCTAATTTGTGAATATCGATGAAAATAGCTAGATAATCAAAATAAAATAATGTAAGATGATTTTATATTTTTCGTTTTAATTAGAAATTAGAAGAAATTGTAAAAAAAGATTGAGCATCTTTGAACTATGATTTAAAAATTTAAGAAAGATTAACTTTAATATATTCCTAATCTATGTAATTGAAAGACTTGAATTAAAATAAAAAAATTTCGTATTAATATATCAAGTTTAACATTACAGATTTTTTGCATCGTGAGTAGTTCTATTCTTGATATTCGCTACATAAATTTATAGATCTTAAAGATTCGATAGATGTGTCGACTTTGACGCCATCTTTTCCTCATCTTTGTAAATTCCTAAAGAAACTTGATTCAAACTAATTTACGATTAGGCGAATTAGAGATCTTCGTCCACTTCTAAAAACTGATTCCGATACAGATTGCTAATGTAGTTGCTCTTGTAAAACATTATTCTTGAATTGACTATTAGTGAAGTCCTATTTTATAATCTTTATAATTATTTTTTTTGTTTTTATCTGATTGAAATTAATTAATAATTTATTTTGCTTACTTTTTGCTAAATCGGTATCAAATGACTTTTTATTTGAATCGACCGAATTGTTTAAAATTTTTATTTCTTTATGAAAGTCATTACGTGATGTTTCATTTAATCGTACATAATAAATTCCATCCTGACAACGTATTTCATCAGGATCTTTCTCGGAGGATGCACATAAATATATACCATGTTTTCCAAGGAATATATTAAATATTTCCTATAAGAAATATTTTATTGAATTAAACATTGTAATAATAAATTTTCATATTACTTTTCTATTGTGTTCTACATCAATTGCTCGCAAAAAATATTCACCTTGATCAGTACGACGTAATTCAATTACTGATCTATCTGAATACTTAGTTTTATTATGATGTTTATCCGTTAGCTTGAATTTAATATATCCTGTACTGTATGCTACAAGACTCATGTTATTTAAATAAAATAATTGTAAAAGAAAAAGTAAAAACTTTTTCCCATATATGATTCATCATAGATTATGACTAGGAATTTTCCAACTAAACTTTTGAAACTGAAAAATGATTAGAATTTGTAAAAAATATTATCTAATATTATATATAAAAGATAATGAAAGCAGATGATTTCGAATTCGATATAGAGGATCAATAGTATATTTCTATTGGTTAAGATAAAAAAAAAGATTTGATAATTATTTTTTTTTTCTTATTTGAATGAAAACGAAACATGTCTTCATATATTTGGCCAACGATTGAAATATCAAAAGTTAATTCATTATGGTTTCGACCATTACAACCTGGTAGTAAAATAATATATCTTTTTTTATTTTATTTATTCATATATTTTTTTCTATTAGTTCGAGAAGAATCTAGTTTGACTAAACTTGAAGAACTACTTGAACAAGAACGACGACGTAACATTGATAAAGGTTCTTTTCTTTTTAAATTTAATTTATTAAAATAAATTTTAATTAAGGTACAAGTTTACCATTTCCTGGTCGAACAGAAATTGATAATACAGATGTAAGAATTCTTAAATATAAAATAAAAATAAATCAATATAGAAATATTTTTCTAGGATGATGAAGATGCTGACGAAGCTGAAGAAGAAAGTGAAGGTGGTGAACCAGAGGATGAAATGGACGCACAACAAGGTCCTACATCACCAGGAACTGTAGTTGGTGTTACACCAACAACACACGATGCTTAAATATTCAATTTTGTTTTTTCTTGAATAATTTTTTATAAATAAATAATTGTTTTTTTTGCCTTTTTTGTTTTTGCATTCAAAATAAAATACTAATAATTGTACATTTATTTTTTAGATATGTCATCAACAAATCGGTAGGATATAGAAATTACAATATTATTCTCTTTTATTTTTTTTTATGTTAAGAAGTAACATTCCAGTAAAAAGGGTACGTATTCAATGGTCAGACAAGCCAAATCCATTGTCATATGACAATAATGTTACAGTTAGTCTTCCAAAAGATCCAAGAACTCAAACTGCATATCTTCGTATTACTGTTAATCAAGAGGTATAGCTTTAAATATTAATTAATTAGTGATATGACATACATGAATTTGTTTTCTTATAATTTCAAGTTTATTTTTATTAAAAAATGATTTTATAAAATTCACTAGAGTAATTGTGAGAATACATTAATGAGTCACTGATGAGACTTAACTGGAAATCTACAAAGTAGATTTTCTTGTAATTTTAAATATTATAAAACAATAAGTCAAGACTTATATTATATTTAAATAATAAATCTTCATGGATAAAAACAAAAACATATTACATTAAAATATTTGTAAAAATATATTTATTTTTTTAAGCATATTTTAATAATCTAATATAATATATAAAATATTCTTAGTCGATGTTATCTGAAGAACTCAATCGTTATAAATGGCTTGAGGACTCTTGCTCAAATGGAGTTGTAGCAATCAATTCAACAAATGCGAAAATTCTTATTCTTTATGATACAAAAGATAAAATGGCATGTGATATTTTTGCTGAAATGAAAGCACTTCTTCAACAAGGTATGTTTTGAATAAAATATATATATTCTTAATAGAACGAATGTACTAAGTTAAATATAATATATTTCAAAATGTACGAAGAACAATTAGATAGGGATGAAATATCGTCGCTTAGAATATTTGTCCATTTTGAAAACAAAAAATGCAATTATAAAATAAGCAGTCTTACATAGATTGTAAAGGTATATTTTATGTGAATGGAAATTGAAGTGCAAAATTCAACCATTCAATCTTGTGCATCCATTATCATCGATGAATTCAATTTTTAAGGAAAGAATATGATTTTTTTTAAATGGTTCTCTGTTTTAGGATCAATCAATCCACCTCCACAACCATCTCCTACTTCGAGACTACCTCCTACTACAAGACCATCTCCTACTACAAGACCACAAAGTATTGATGATTATATTTAATTATAGAAAATAATTATTTCACTAGTTAAATAATATCATTTCATTGAGTTGGTTTTATAAAAAGAAACTATAATATAACAGTGAAATATATGAGCAATTTGAAAGTTCAGCTAATTAGTATAAATCATGGTTTCATTCTGATACTTAACTAGTTATTAATTTTATAAATGATAATAGAAATCACAATAGTTTACTATGTTTATAAATAGGATCGATATTTAAAACTTGATAAATGTATTTCAAAAATATTCATAGATTTTTACAAAGATCTATTTTATATTCCAAGTATCGTTAGATTTAGATTTAGCAAAACTGTATTTCATCATGACGATATTTTTTTTTATCTAAATTAATGATTAAACGAGAATGTTTATTTATTTCACATTCAGATTATTTTATTTTTTAAAACATATATCCCTCTCAATAACTATATGAAATTGATAGAAATAGATGACTCACAATTCTCAATTTTACAAATTCTCTATGCATTCATGATGTATCTGTTTATTCAAAATTCAGCAATGAAGTTCAGTGACATATAGGATGAATTTCAAAATTACTACTGGATTTATAAATTTTTTAAGCTTTCAATAAAAATATTTACCATTTATAAATCAATCTATTTCGAACTCTTCAGTATCCGAAAATTATTTTTCAATCAATATAAACTGATTTCGATTGCTTTGTTCTTAAATATATATATATATATATATTTATTTTCTGAATTATAGGTCAAATAGATTTAGCTACTAATGATCTTATAAAATTTATTCAAGAAGGTTCTCCAGATAAAGCCATAGAGGCTGTAAAATACTTGGCTAGATCACGACCAAATATTCAATTCGACTTAAGTAATCATAATGATAATGAAGAAAATAAAATACAAATAAAATCACCAGGAGCTAAATCATCAATTAATAGTCTTCAGTTAGTTTATATTATTCATTCTTCTAATCTTCTGATCTAAATATTTAGATTAACACTTCGTATTGAATGTCATTTATACAAAGAACCTTTAGTTACAACTATTCATGTACGTCCTGGTACTGATCTTCGAACATTAAAAACTGAAGTTTGTTGAAATAAAATAAATTTATTTCTATAATTTAATTAATAATTTAGATAGAAGAGAAAACAGGTATTAAATATAGAGATCAATATTGGTATGCTTTTGATCAATATATAATCAATGATGATTATAGATTTGGATCTTCAGATTCTGTAGTTCCTCCTCTTGCACGAAATGCTCCTCGAGGACAAAAAATACCACCAAATGATCCCATTAGATCTGGTGATACTCTTGTTCTGTATGTTGCAAATACTCCTCCACTTGAAAAATAAGAAAAAAAAACACTTATTAATTTTAACAAGTTTTATTTTAACATAATAATTTATATTTATTTTTTACACAAGAAATATCTTTAAATTTCTTTTATTTCGTGTTTTTTTTTATTGTAGATGACTAATTATCGTCGTCAATTAATAACAGATCTTAATTTACATTTAACAAAAATATCTATACCATATCAATGTCGTAAATCATTATTATCATATGGTATATGGAATTCATCATTAAATATGATTGAAATAATTAATCAAAATCGTTCAGCTACAAAATGTTTTTTCACAATGGGTATAACAAAAAATTCTAAATTATATCTTTATCCTGAAGAAGCAATATTTATGATGCAATGTTCATTATTACAAGTATCATTAAATGATTTTAATAATAAACAAAATATTCCATTATCATTTGATGAAGCTTATTCATTGTGGTTTAATCAATCGTTATTAACACTTAAACATTTACATGTTTATCAATATTTAACAAGAATTGGATTTATTTTAATTCGACATCGATCAGAAATATTAATAAATGAAAAAAAATATGATTTAATAAATACAAGAAGAATTGATAATGTTAAACGAAAACGAGATGAAAATGATAATGAAGAAGAAGAATCAAATGAAATTTTTCAAACAAATTTACATGAGAATAATTATATTTGTCCGGTAATTTAAAAAAAAAAATCAGAAATTAAAGAGATTTAAATTGCTAACTCTGTTCGTATCATTGCTCAATCAATGGGTGAAATTTTTTTGGATCTTGTTTGTTATATACCATCATGAGGGTGTGACTCATCATCCTCACCCACAATCTTATCTTCACCCTCACCCACAACCCCCTCACCCCCTCACTCACACCCTCACCCTCACCTCACCTCACCCTCACACCCTCACACTCATGATTGATTAGAGCCCATTGTTTTCACCCTCGCACTCTCATGATGGCATATAACAAACAAGATCTGATATATCTTAATAAACCTCAGTATTAAATCTTTCTTTTAATAAAAATTTGAAATTTTTTATATAGATAATTATATAATTTTTAAATAGATCCATTTGTCATCTGATTGTCAACGATCATGGTTTCCCAATTATACAGACAATTCACCTATAGATATTAAATCTTATCCACGTTTAATATTTCCTGATAAATTCTCATTAATTCATATAGATTGGCTTCCATCAGATTTTAATTTAAAAGTTTCTAATGTTCAATTATCTATTTATCAAAATAATATTTCATTACCTCGTCCATCATATTCTCTTATTCGTTCAATAGATCTTCAATCTCATTCAACTATTTATAAACGTTTATCATCATTTATATCTCATTCAAATCAATCTATTCAATCATCATCATCAAATATCTTTTTTGATATGTATACACCAAGAAAACATTTTCGTAAAACTCAACCAGGTTTACCTGATTATTATCTTCAAATAAAAAATGGTAATGATGAATTTAATTTTGAAGAAATTTATAATGAACAACAAATAAAAAAATTAACAGCTGTTGTTCATAATGGTGATATAAGTTTTTATTCATTTAAATCATTTGATCCAATTGAAGCATTACAATCATAATAATATATTATTTGTTTTTTTTGTTTTCTTATTTCTAGATGTTAACAAATTGTTGTTGGTCGTTAAGTCTTATAGGAGGATTAATTATTCTTTATGGATTTCGATATTTTTATAAGAGATCCCATTATAATTCTATTGCACGTCAACGTTCAGAAAAAAAACGTTTAGCTCGTGATAAACGTCGAGATGAATTATTAAAACTTTTACGAACAAAGTATTCAACAAAACTTCCTAATCGTTCAATAACGGAAAAAATTTATCAATCTACAGCAACTGAATTATTAGATGGTCTTCGTAAAAAAGATTTTACTTATACACAACTTATATTAGTTCTTTCACTTCGAGCAATTAAAATTGGACAAAAAATAAATTGTACAACTGAAGAATTTTTTGATCAAGCAATTGAATATGCTGAAAAATTAGATAATAGTGATAATAATCAAGAAGAACTTTTACTTAAAGGTATACCAATTAGTATAAAAGATCAAATCCATCAACAAGGAGCAGATTCATCAATGGGTATATCAATGAGAAATTTTCGACCAGCATCAAAAGATGGTATTCTTATTCAATTACTTAAAGAACAAGGTGCACTTGCTGGTTTTGTACGTACAGCAACAATACAAGGAATGTTATTACCTGCTAGTGAAAGTGAAACTTATGGAAGATCAGTTAATCCTTTTGATGAAACACGTACATCAGGGGGTAGTTCTGGTAAATAAACAAAGAAAAAAAATTCAATATTATTTAAATTTGATTGTTTTTTTTTTGTTCTTATTAGGTGGTGAAGGTGCTTTAATAGCTTCTCGTGGATCTCCAATAGGTATTGGTACAGATATTGGTGGAAGTATACGTATTCCTGCACATTTTTGTGGTATTTTTGGTTTTAAACCAACACCAGGTCGTATTTCATATAATGATATTTCTGTTCCAAATCTAAGAAATATATCGGGTGAATCAAATATTCGTGCAACTGCCGGTCCATTAGCACGATGTGCTGATGATCTTGTCCTAGTTATGCGTTCATTTTTACAAGAAAATATGTGGTATAATGATCCACAGTTAGCTAGACAACCATGGCGTGAAGAAATTTTTACAGAAAAAAAACGATTAACAATTGGTTTTTATACAAATGATACTTGGTTTCCACCTGCACCTGCTTGTGTACGAGCAGTAAATGAAGCTGCTGAAGCTCTTCGTAAACTTGGTCATACAGTTGTACCTTATACACCAATTGATGTATCAGAAGCTGTACGTCTTTTTAATTCAATTATTGGAGCTGATGGTATTCAACATTTTCTTGAATCATTAGAAAATGAACCATTAAATCCACTTTATACAGCACTTTATCTAGGTGCAACAATGCCAAATTTTTTACGACCATTAGTTGCTTTTTTAATGCGTATGATTGGTGAACGACGTAATGCTGTTACTATTCAAGCATTAGGTTCGACTACGACCTATAATTATTTCAATATGATTGTTGATTTAAAAATATATATTAAAAAATGGTTAGATGATTTAAGAAAAAATAATATAGATATTCTTCTTGTAAGTAACAAAAATAATTAGTTAGATTTTATTTAATCAAAAGTATTTGTATTTTTTTTGTTAATAGACACCATCTAATGCATTACCAGCATTTCGTTGTGGTCAAGCAGGAGAATTATTTCAAGCATGTAGTTATACATTTCTTTTTAATATTTTGCATTTGCCAGCTGGAATTGTACCAGTTACGGTAGTTCGAGATGATGAACAATACTATGAAGATAATACTAATCGCGATAAGGCAGTATCTGCAGCTAAAGATACATGTCGACAATCGGCTGGATTACCTATTAGTGTTCAACTTGCTGGTTGGCCAAATGATGATGAACGTGTATTACGTGTAATGAAAGAACTTGAAACTCAAATTGGAAAAAATCAATTACCAATACCAAATTTGGCTAATAATATTGACATTTACACAGATTAAGACAATGATCAAAATGATTTTTTTTTATAGAGTCGTTAGATTAACGAGTAGTTTTCTATTAACAAATGATTTCTTATTATTTATTACAGCTCTTTTCTTTTTAAATATTTCACGTGCCATTGTGAGCTATAAAAAAAATACAGGTACATAATTGTTTTTAATTTTTTTGTAATTAATGCGAATATCAACAAGCGAACAATGTTAGGGTCAAAGATAATAACAATCTTAATAGTATTCAAGAATTTTCTGATATTAAATTAGAATTAACATAATCTGGATTCCATCCAAAAGTTACGGTAATAATTTCATCTCACTATCAAATATATCTATTTGAATAATATTGCTTATCTAGAGAAATATATTGAGTCATGGTAAAGATGAATATATTCATATTTATTCCAAAAAAAATATATTAATCATTACTGATACAAAGTAACTATGTGTAGATTTTTTTCATTCTCGAAAAAAGTAAACTATTTCAATTGATTTTTCGTTATTTATATTATTTTAGAAAATCTATCAAACACATAAAAAGAAGATGATAAGATTGAAAATGAAAGTAATAAAAAAAAATTGAACAGTTTATTACAGTATTGATTAAGAGTGTATCAAACAATACTGCTACATATGCTCATATTCGTACTTCTTCTGCTAAGAAGTTGTTTATTCATTTTTATTTGAATCAAAATCAATGAATTAACAATAATAATAACGAAGAAATGACTTTTCCATCAAATAAAATAATCGCTTGTTACTCATAACAACTAATAGATCGTCTGCACCCAATGTTCGCAGATCTTATCTTTCCATTTGGTCAATTTTATGCCATATTTGTTGTGAAGCCCACAAATTTAAGTAACTATTCAGTTCAATGTGAAATAGAACTGATTATGGAATGAGACAAACAAGAAAAAGAAAAACAAATACCTACATATATTGAGGATTAATACATATGAAAATGAATATTTTAGAGGTATATTTCTATGAACATCGAATTGCTGTGAAAAGTTTAAAAGGTTCATTATCAATATTCCTGTGTTGTCCACCAGTAAGTTCTTAACAAAATTGAACAATGATTGGTACGATACTGAGTGGTTGTATTTGTGTACAATCGATTAGATACTCGAATGCTTTAAGCGCTAACTAGATTATCTAATAGATCAATTTTATTGAGTTTGAACAATAGAAAATGATAACAATATTACCAATGGTATTCCATTTTTCAATGATTTAAAATAATAAAAAGCGATACTCTTCGAATTTGAATAAAGTGTCAGAAAACAGTTAAATATTCTCATCCAATATTTTTTTAGATACTCTTTTTTGAAATATCTTCAGTTCTTTTGTAGTTGTTGATCTAAAAAATTGATGGATAAAAGAGAAAAATGATTGAAAAAAAAAGATTGATGTGTGACTATTTCTCATTTTCTATTAATAGAATTAAAATTTATTGAAAATGTAATAATTTTATCTCAAAAAGCTAACAGCAATGGCAATTGATTTTAGATTTCGACGTTTTTTTATTGAATTTTGTTTGGATAAATTTGTGATTAATTGTTTCGTTGGATTCGAAAAAATTTCGATAGGATTTTTTGAATTCGATGCTTTTTTTAATTTAGCTAAAAATTCATTAGTAATTAATTTTGAATTATTTAATAATGGAATATATGTTCCTTGATCTAAATAATTAAAGAAAAGAAAAGAAAAAAAGTCTCGATTTTGAAATATAATTCTTCTTTGAATAATACTACCATCAATCCATGTTAAGATACATTGAAGATGTAATGAAGAATCTTCTTGTTCAAATGGAAAAACATTTGAATCAAATAAAGATAAATAAAATGGTTGTCCACTATTGATTAAACATAAATCGATTGTAATAGATGATGATATATGACAATGAGATCGAATATAATCTAATAAATGAATTCTCTAATAAAAGTAAAAATTAAAAATAAATTTCAATATAAAAAATGCTCACTCGACATTGTCCATTGACAAGTAAAATGGAATCATTACCGTAATGTATTTCGATTAACATTTGGATTAGGTTTTTACGTACCAAACATTTATTAGAAATAATGAATGAAAATGAAATAAAAATGACGGAAATCGATTTATTTGAAGTACTTACCTTTATAAAAGATTTTCTTTCTAAGCTTGTACAAAGAACATTAATACTTTTATTTTTATTAGATTTAATTAAAATTCATTTTCTATGAAAAACTTTTTTTCATATAGAAATCCTAATAAAATTGTTTAATCAGTAGTAAATAGGAATAGAATTTTATTCTCTTTTTTAATACAAGCTTAGAAAATTATTCTCATTTTTTGTTCTACATAAGTTAAATAATCTTTGAAAAACTTGAAAAATTAGTGTAAGCAATGTTGTTCATTCATAACATTGAAAATACAAAAATGTGCAAAACAATTTTTTTAGAATAGAATATCTAAAATTTTCGGTCTATCCATTAGGTAAAAGAACAAACTGCAACTTCTATTGAATATTAATATTCATTTACTAATTAACAATCTCTCAATAAGGTTTATAAGTTTGATCATACATTACAAAGACAACAAAATTCATCTGGAGAATTTTTATATATACAAAATAGTTATTATCATTAGTGTAAATGAATAGTATTCACAAGAAAACAGTTCATTTTCGATCTAGTCATAGCTTTACAATTCATTCTACATGAAAAACAAAACATATTACACTAATTTTATGAATATCCTAAGGCATTTGATGATTTTTTTAAAAATTTTATGCATATTTATATTAATTGAAATTGTTATATGTCTGGAGGACATATAAAGTCTTATGTAAAGTGTGTTTAGAAAAATGAATTTATAATTGAATATTTAAATAGAGTTCATTCATTCATTCATTAAGAGAACGAAAAGAAAAAGATAAACTGTCATTATCAAAAGAAAGGATGTTTAGTGAACCGTTTCATCGAATATGATAACGAAAGGGCGACGAAAAAAAAGCCTCGTATATGTATTTATATCATATTCGTTACTGACAAGTTACGGTTCAGTAAATCGAGACTGATTTGTTTACTTTATATATGTTATTAACTAACATATAAATACTCGTTGACCTGCTATCATAATGAAAGTTAATAATTAATGATATTCAGTTTAATAATAAATTTAAATATTCAAAAGAACAATGTTCATCGTATTTATAACTTTCACTGATAATGTGTAACATCTATTGGAGTAAAATAATGTCACATGAATGGTTAGAAAAAATGACTGAACGATAAAGATAAAGAATGTGTATGACTAGATATATTTTGTATATATTTATAGTGACTATTCTTCATTTGTTTCATTTTTATTTTTATTAACGTATCTATTCATTTTAATATAAATATTTTTTTTTTATCTTTTCAGTATTACCATATGAAACATATTAATTCTGAGCCGATGTCATCAGGTGTTAAACATGATGACGGATTAGAAAGTCGAGGTTATCTACGATGTCAAAGTGATCAATATTTAACAACATTTAACGAAGAAGAAAAGATTGATATAATACGTTTACCAAGAACAACATCAGCAGCAGCAAGTACATTTCCTGTTATTTATGAAATACCAATCGATAGAAACAATGGTGATGTTCCACGTACATTACCCATGAAATCATTGCCTAGACCAACCCGTCAAACTGTTTCTAATAAGAAACCATATCATCGATCAGCCAGTTCAGGATCCACTGAAAGACAATCATCTATACTTGATCCAATGTCAGATCGTGTTAGTACAATTCTTGTTTGGAAAAATATAACTGTTTCTACAAGAGGAAGTAAAAAAAATGAATTTTTTCAACGTCTAAAATCATCAAAAAATTTTAAACCAAAAAGAAAATCTTTACTTCATAATGTTAGTGGAGCTATTACTGGTGGTTTATGGGCTATTATGGGTATGTTTATCATATTCAAATAAATTATTAATCAAACTTTGTTTTTTCTTTTTTGTAAATAGGTCCATCAGGTTCTGGTAAAACAACACTTTTAAATACTTTAGCTTGTCGTTTAGATGTTAAAACAGTCGTAGAAGGTGAAATGCGTTTAAATGGTGCACCATATCATAATGCTGAATTAAAACGTATAGCAGGTTATGTTATGCAAGATGATTTATTAAATGGATATTTAACTGTTGAAGAAACATTAATGTATACAGCTGAATTACGTTTACCACGAAAATTTACAAATAAACAACGAAAAGAACGTGTAGAAGATGTCATGAATGATTTAGGTTTAGTACATGTTCGAAAAGCTAAAATTGGTACACAAATTAAACAAGGTATATCAGGTAGTGAACGAAAACGTTTATGTGTTGGTATGCAATTAATAAATCGTCCACAATTATTATTTCTTGATGAGCCAACAACAGGTTTAGATTCTGTAACAGCACTTGATTTATTACATATACTTCATGCATTAGCACATGGTAAATCACAAGAAAAAGCTATTACTATTGTTTGTTCAATTCATCAACCGCAAGCAAAAATATTTAATCTATTTGATTCAATAACTTTACTTAAAGAAGGATATATAATTTACCAAGGACCAAGAAAACAAGCAATGGTAAAATATTTTATTTTAAATTTAATGAAAAAATTCTCGTTGTTTTTTTTTGTTCTTATTTACTTAGGATGTATATCGTACTGCTGGATTTCCTTGTCCATTATATACGAATCCAGCTGATCATTTATT
>JAJEKB010020380.1:127042-175298 GCA_022393335.1 Macrotrachela quadricornifera | reverse complement strand
GAACTTTTTTCAGTGTATTCATAGCTCATTAGGATCTACATAATGCACACCCTTTCGACTTAAAAGCGATGAATCAGTTGGGGTGATTCCCTCGTTAGATATTACTAAAATAAACTAGGTAAAATGTAGGCATTCTCTCTAAGCGAATAAATGAGATATTCATTCGGTTATCCATTATATGTAGAGGTGTAGACCGATGACTGAATCGGCGGCGATGATATTTACTAGTTCAGAGTAAAATAAGAATAATTATGTAATTTCGTTTGAAACAGGTGCTCGCGACGACTAGGTCGATTGGCTTATACCTCTAATTAAATGTATTGCACATGTTTTTTTGTATCCTTCCTTCCTATTCTTTCTTATTCATTTGGTATTTTCCTTTCGTTCTCCTTTATGTGTCTCTCTTCCGCACATCACACGTATATGGTTTTTTCCTCTCTTTCTATGCGTGTCATCCTTTCATATGTATTGTTCATCCTATATACAATCAACGATTTTCTATGAATTAACAGTCAAATAGTTGGTTGAAGTAGCACGTAGCAACATTCTTATGATCCGATTCTCTTTGACATGATTTTACCGCTATAGAATTATCTTTTTAAAGTAATTGTGTACTCTTAAAGAGCTAGAAATTCTCTATCTTCCTTTATATTTACATTTTGTCTTGTAAGTGTTTTCATAATGACTAATTAATTTTAAAGAATTGCGTTTTTATACTGACAATGCATTTGAAATATCGGTGGTATATACTTTTTTTGAAATAATGTAACTTAGAAAGTAATGAATTAAGATATTTACTTTATTTCATCACTGTGAAGGATGACTGCTCTAATAGCGATGGCTAGCTGTTTTTTTAGTATGAAGAATTTCTCTCAGATGTGAAATAAATTATTATCTTCGTTCTATTTTCTATGTTTACAGTTCGACAAAACAGAATGTACGAATCATAAATATCACATTGTTTAAGATCAAAATCAGTCATGGATTAAGAGAGATATTGAACATCTGGAAAGATCTGACTATCAAACTTTAATCTGAAATCTCATCAGTATCTAATTAAGATTTATTAGAAACGGACTGATTCAATGTAGACCTTTTCTTATTATTAAAATCTAAAAAATAATTTTTAGATGTAATAATCATTTTCTATAACCATCAAAGACTGCGTTGATTCAATCCTATGAAAATATAGTTAATATGAGATAACCAATAGAAAGGACTTCGCCGGATAAGGGTCAAAATCTGCCACCCTTTTTCGTTTAATTTCGATACGCTAGAAAAACAAAACCAAGAAGTTTTGCACATTTCTGTATATTTATTTGTTTATTTTTGTTGAATGCAAAAAAGTTTTCAAGGATAATTAGTTGTGAGGCTATATTTTATCTTGGGCTATTTTACATAATAATCATAGAGACAAAAATATTTTTAATATATGAAAGAAATTCTAAGCATCAAAAACTTAGCTGATTGTCTTTAAAAACCGTACTCAAAGAAACATTCCATCATTTATTTTTCTATTTGTAGCTAATAACATTAAATAATGTCATTATATATTAATTTATCTCTGATTAAAAATTCAATTGATAAAAAGATTTATAAGGATATCTTAGTGTTGATACGGATCCTCAAACAAATAAATTTGAAAATAAGACGGAAGTACAAAGAACTAATAGTACAATAATTATATTTATTTTTTGTTATATCAAATTTTCAACTTCATCAAGTTACCGATAAAATTAAATCAAAACTAATAGATATCCAAATTGAAGACTGTCTGTTCAAAGCATATTTTATTGTTATTTTAGAGAAGCTTAGTTAGTATCGTAAAAGATCATTTTATACATTCAAAAAACGATTGCATAAGCATATTTGTAAGTTATACAAAGGATCTTGAAAACTTCTCATTACTGAGTATCCTTGTAAATTGAATGTGTTTAATGATATCCATATTAGAAAGATTAAAATATTTGTACACAAAAATATATTCACTCAATCATGAAATAGTCATGCATCAATTCAAACAAGATAAATCTTTTTTATCATATTCTTACTAAAGCACATTCACTGTATTTGTATAATAAAGAAATAATAAATACGTAGTTAAACAATGAATTTTCCAATTATATCAAATTAGTTTGTCCATGATATTGATAGAAACCTTCGAATAAAATCATACATAATATGAAAACATGTTTATTATAATGATTTAATCTATATTAAACGAATAAATTATTTACTGTCGGCGCTATATTTATCGACATGTAGAAAAAACATAATGTCCTTGTGATTATTAGGTAAAATATAACGATAGTCATCCATCTCTGTCATCCTTGTGCATGGTGGAAAGAGACGCGTCTTTTAACATAAATGATATATCTTAATTTTCGTTTAAGGGCTGTGCTTTTCTCGAATATTAAATCGTAAATACGTAAAATAGATTTGTTTAAACATTAATAATTTACATTAATCATGTACGGGAGACGCATATCAAATATGCATGATAGACAACAAAAGTCCTTCATGTAACCTTTAATAAACGCATAATGAACCAAAGGTACAAATCATGTTTTTTACAAAATTAATAAAATATTATCTGCTAAATATTCTTCCTACTGATATTTTATGATATCCCCATGTACGATATCAGACTTCTTTTAATTTTATAATGATCTACTAAAGCTAAAATATAAAAACAAATGATACTCAATGCGTAATAATATCTCCTTTGTTACTCTTTTCGTATTTGACAAGATGAATAAATACTTTCTGTCAAGCATTGTTATTGAAAGTTGCTTAACAATAATAGAAAATAACTTTTTACTATTTGTTTCATATAATCAAGTATTTCTAGAATCAAAGTTGTGAATAAAATGAATAGGAATAAACGAAAACCAATGAACAGATCATAAATAATGAGTCTCTCATTATTTTGCATATATTTCGATAATATTAAGACGTAAAAGAGGAATTTTTTTGTAAGAAGATGCGTCTTCTAATTCTTCACAAAACAATTCGATTGAAATTCATTACTTTATAACTGATAATAAAACAGATTTATATAAAATCCACAATTTTTTAAACAAACAACTTGAGGCAATATGTTTGTTAATCTTTTTATTATTTCTAAATAGCTAATAATATCAAAATGTTCGTAATGAAATATTTTGCAACTTAAAAAGTCGAGTTATTTGTTTGTAAATGCGCCTTATTGTTAATAGACGAATATCTATCGTGATACTACTGATATTCATATGTAAAATTGTATGCGGCTTTATTTCAGTTTCTCAAAGCTTTTAATAGTTGAGGAGGATGATCAACAACAATGTTCAGTATGTTCATATATTTTCTCTAATACGTCGATTCCACAAACGAGATAAAACCATGGTTAGGTAGTAGAAGATTTGTAAACACTCAAATAAAGCTACATACACAATTTTACATATGAATATCAGTAGTATCACGATAGATATTCGTCTATTAATAATAAGGCTCATTTACAAACAAATAACTCGATTTTTTTAGTTTCAAAATACTTCATTATGAACATTTTGATATTATTAGCTATTTAGAAATAATTAAACGATTGACAAACATATTACCTCAAGAGTTAAGTCATGTACTTAGGTCTGACTAAAAGTTCTAATTTTGTTAAAAAGAGACATAAAGATAAAGAGATATTTTTAATTTTATTACCTTTTCTGAAAGAAAGAGTTATATGGCGTTCAAAGACATCAGTTAAGATGCTAGAAGTTTTTCTGTCGTAACCAATTAGAAAATAACAACAGCTAGTTCGATAAAAAGCCTTTAATTTCCCCTAAAAATCTTCATCAAAGTTTCTTTTTTGGTTAAGAAATCCATTGACATCATTAATTTAAAAGATTTTTAAAAAGTTTTTTTACTGAAAAAAAGCAATTTTTTCGTGACATGTGAGCGGATTTACACAGTCAACAAAATAGAATCTGCTATTAGTTTTTAGAGATATTTTTAGATTGACTTTTTTCAATTAAATAATGACTTTACCAAAAAGGTGTTTTTTATTAATTTCGGCCAAAAGTCTTGACTATGAAGAAATTCAATTCTGAGACTTATTTTGAAAGATTTTAATGTTCTCCCTGGATAGCCATTAGAAAGGTGCTGAGCGTTTCCTTAGATAGCCCTTCTAATACGGGCCATAAGTGTTAGCATCAGAGATAATCTTAATGCGACACTGCTAGTCATAAATATGTTAAATACATATCTAGTCAAGATGGATATCCAGTCTGACTGATGCCCAGTTAACTAGTACTAGCGCATACCTACAGGACAAGCTTTCGTAGTTCTCTAATGAATATCCAGGAATACTCTTACAAAGTCTCAAGACTATCCTCGTTTTTTCAGTTCGGCCTGTTCTCATTTTAGTGCAGCTCGGATCCAGTCCAGCCTGTGGATTTGCTTGGTCCGCCTGATCTGACTCAGGCCAAATGAAGATTCTTCTTTACTGACATTTTCTCATGCCAGGATCTAAAAATCACATGCATGATTCATAATGTCTTTGAGAGCACATATATCTGAATGTTATAAGGAATTTTTTAGTCAGCTTGGCACATTAGCATAATAATCAATATGAGATAAATCGAGCTGATTATTGGGTCAAACGAACAAACACAAGACATTCGCAGATTTTCAAAGCCAATAAGGATTTTTTCGTGTGACTGGATGTCCTTCAGCATTGTTTGTTTAGTAAGAAGAGACATGGAAAAAGTACTACACTACTACGTAGTTGAAATTTTTTGCGATGAGAATTATTTGATGAGACGATGAACAATAAAAACTTTGTGTGAAAAAATAATTATAAATACTTACAGGAATAAGCTCTAGGTAATGTCTAACTCAGTTCTAATAAGTATCTGCCAAACTTACCATCGTTATTACAAGTTTGACATTAATATTTAAAAAATAAGATATTTCTAAAAACAGTAAAGAGATCTGGAAACTATGTGTTAATATTTTCTACTTTTTGTACACATTATCTTTGACTTACATAAGTCTTGCTTCACTAAATGCTCGAACTAGAAAGCGTGTGCCTAAAAAAATTATAGAGAACAGTTTGCTTTCGGTACATTTCTTCTGTTAATCATATTCTCATAGTAATTAATGCAATTAATATAGTATAGAATACAGTATATGGTTGACAGACCCAATTGCTTTGATTATGTTTTTTAAAAATATTTCAATATTTTTTTCTTCCGTCAACTTTTTGCAGTAATTTGGATTGTTTTTGACACACATGAAGCACATTAAAGTTAAATAAAATACCAGACCGATCCGACCCAACAGTTTTTATCAATTGGCTTGTCTGGTACCAAAGAAAAGTTTTGTTAGATCGGATCAGTATACCTAGCCGGGTGACCTGTTTTGATCCCTGACTCTTACTAGCTTTGCAAAGACTATCCTGAAGCGTCCGTAATAATTTGCTTAGAGCTATCCATAGCGTACTTTTAGTAGTTTTCGAAGCGTTATCTAAGAGTGTGGTTCACAGTTTATCAAAGGCTTTTTCAGGGATATTTAGGAACATTACTAGTGACCTTGTAAAAGTTATCTTGAGGTATCCTCAATGAGTTATTAGTGGCTTTCGTAATTTAAGGATTTGATTATGTATCAAACATATTGTTTTTCGACTTAAATTATTTAACAAAAACACATTTGCATGTTGTCATCGAAATTTGAATAAAAAGAAGGGGCAGATGAAACAGAATCTGATTGATTCAAATTTGCAAGTACAAACGACACGCTCTTCAAAGATAACAAGTCAATGTAGCTCACAGAAATTTATATTTAAAATTCATTACTCAAATCAATCGAAATTCAGTAGTTGGTCGGCTTTTGTGCTAAATAGGTTAGTTTTCTAGTATTTCATCAAAAATAAACGAGTATATGGAGTCGGAGTTCGTTGCATACTTTTCTCTGTTATGAATATTTAATACTTTCATTCCTTGGGTTGTACAAAGGGTTATATGAAATAAAATGTGTTTATATGTATGCATGTATTTCTCAGAGTTAAGAATAAAAAAATCATGTCCTTAGAGAAAGTCAAAAGTTAATGTTTGAATAAAATTTTTTGAAATTCAGGAATCGTTTGACAACATTCGGTTTTGAAGAATTTTTTGAAATGGCTTTCTTTTAATAAAAGTGGCGTTTTTTATTAAGAAAATTCTTTTGTACACTTATGAGAATAATAACCAATTGCTCGATTTTCTGAAAAAGGGTTATACACACGTTAAATATATGCTTCATTTTCCTTGAATCCAAGCGTTTGTCAGCTCAGGCGAATCACAAAAGAGCATAGTTTGTAATAGTCGGGGGTCCGATTGATATCATTAATTTTTGTAAAAAATTTTGAAATGAGTTTTTAAATGCAGAAAGTCTTTTTAAGAGAATAACGATCTATTTTCTAAATTGAAGGAGAGATCAAAGAACATAAAATAAGTTTGTAGTTTTGCACATATGCTTGTTTCTAAAATTTGTTTGTACCTTTCTGTATCAAAGTCAGTCGGAAAAAGTATTGGCTACATTAATATCAAAACTTGTGATATGCGATAAAAAAAGTCTAAGAAGTATAGTCAAGGTTAGAGAATTCGAATCTGAAGTCTAATTTAAGGTTAATAATAATTTAATAAACAATTAATAATTAGTTTATTATTCTTAAAAAGTTTGATTCAAGGTAATCGAAGATCGATGAGTCAAAACTGAATTGGTTTACCAAATAATTAATAATAAGTAATATGAATTATCTTTAGTAAAATTCCACCAAAGATAATTAGCTGTGAGGAATCCAAACATGAGGTTAATTTTCCAATATTGATAGATATTAATCAATGATAAATTGATATAGCATAGTTTCTTATAAAGCCTGACTAATCGTTATCAAGCACAGAAAATATGGATTCGAGATCGATACAAACTTTTTTTATGTATTTTTCTTTGAGCAAGATTTATACAGAAATACGTAAAAAAAAAGGAAATGGTTGCTTGGAATCTTGTTGTTGAGTGTTCATAGACATCAACTTTAAAATAACATTCAAATTAGGCGAAGATTTTTCCGAGACCACAATGTAATGTACTCTATTGATAGCAATTTTTGAATAGCTTCTCTTTTTTAGTTCCTTAGTGAATGTATTAACAAATGTCCAGCAACTTTTTGAGAGGAATTCAAACGGGATGCATCTATTTACTTCATAGCTGAACTAACATTAAACAACATAGCGGCGTTAAATATATAAACAGCTAGCCGAGGGAGGCCGACGAACGGCTAGTCGTGATTTAAGAGGTTTGTCATAAGTGCATTCAGTGAGATTTGAAGTACCTTAATACTCTCTCAAATAACTCGATTCCTGAAGAAAAATAATTCTCTATTAGATATTTGATGTAACAGAGCATATCCAGTAAAGGAATTGTGAATACTAACATAGTATTACTTGCTTATTGTAGCGTAAACAGAAATAGATATGTAGTTACATCGTCCTAAAACTTTAAGAAGCTGTCAGGAATTCTTTAGTTTGGAAAAATATATTTTTTCATGGAATTGTAGTTTGAAGTGATCACCACCTGATCATGCTACCAAACTTGATGAACAAACTGAAACATTTGAACTGTATCTAATTCCGTTTTCTTATAGAAACAGTCGTATAGCGATATGTATTGCGCTTAAAAAGACATGAATCTTTGTCTCTCCGTTTTGTTCAAACAAGTCAGAGTTCAGGATTAGAAAATATGGCGTCCCAAACCACTAAATATGGGCAAAGATCTGTATTAGACTTGATCAAACTCAATCGAAGACAAAGAACTCGAACTTGAGGTTTGCTTGTCATTTATGCATGAATCTATTAGGTCGGCAAGAAAGTTTTGTCGTTTTGATCAAAAATTTTATTTTTATTTTTCAACTTCAACAGTACAACTAGCTTTCAATTATATATGCACCACTACCACCTATATAGATGATAGTGGTGTATATATAATTGAAAGCTAGTTGTACTGTTGAAGTTGAAAAATAAAAATAAAATTTTTGATCAAAACGACAAAACTTTCTTGCCGACCTAATATATAGGGATATTTCTATAAAACGATCATCGCTAGAGTCAATGTTTGTTTCGTAGCTTTCATGCAATCAAGGGGATTGAGATATAAGATAATGCAAATGAAAATTATTTTGAATGATAATAACACTGAATTTTCTTTTAGAAAAGAGTCAACGAATCCGTAAGATGAGCGCTACTTGTATTTTAATTGTACGAATATTTGATTGACTACAGACTATAGAAAGTATAGCTAACCATGTGAAGCACAATGAAAGACGATTTTTTATAAATCACGGTCTAGCCAATCCAATTAATATTTATTTCTTAGACTGAAAGGATACAGTATAGAAATGGGAATAGATCTTGCTACACATATTTCGCTTTTATCGGTAACATGGTAGAAGTGGCCATTTCGGTAACTATGATACAAATGACCATATAGTATCCCATAGTATAAATCAGTACATGATGTAAAATAAAATTTTGACAAATGAATCTGAACAAGTACATCATTTTATAATGTTTAAAAATGACATTATTTTAAGTGTGGTATATTTTTGAGTACAAACAGCACTTTTTTGTACTGACAAGGATTTTAGTATTAACATTTTAATTGTAATTTTGTAACTTTCTAACACATGCGTGTCGTTATACTGTCAGTCTAGGGTCAGATGAATCGACTGTCGATGAACGCTACTTGTATTATAATTTCAAATTACCTGACGAGCCTCCTAAGCAAGGACGAAACGATCGTCGTAAGTAGCTTGGAATTAACTTGTAAACTCATCCTCAAGATAGCGTTTGAGATAGTTTATGCCTTGCAATAAATTAATCTTTCTACATGTACATTTTTACATATTTTTCTTCCTAACTATCTCATGAAGGTGTTTGAGATGGTTTATGTGATTTTGGCTTGTCATTTAGAAGAAAAGATTTTGCGAACAACTGCTGATCTTTTGACACAATTGTATAAACGTTGGTTTCGGCTCTATTGATGTATTTGGGTAGTAAGAGCATCCCAGGTGAACAAATCCGATGTTGGATCCGATCGGATCCAACCTTCCGACAGAATCCTATAGGATTCCTGGTGACGAAATTGCGTTGGATTCCATCGGAAAAGTGTCAGTTGTTACAAATTCTTTGAGCAGTGATTTAAGCACTACTTACGTATGGTCCTTAAAACCTATCGGATCCGACTATCGGATTTAACATAGAATCCGATCGGATCACAAAACTTCAGAATCCGATGTGACTCCATCACCAAGATTTTGTCAGATCCGATGTGACTCCATCACCAGGATTTTGTCAGATCCGATGTTATTTTGTCGCATTCGTTATTGGATCCGATCAGATCCGACTCTCGGATTAGTTCACCTGGGGTTAAGCCTATCGGTGTATGCAAAAAGCTGAACGTTTTTACCGTTTCTCATGTAACCGCATAGCGATAATGAATGCAGTTCTGAATTGTTAAAGAGAAACGTTATGAAAAAATTAGCACACATCTTTGAGATTTCTTAATACGTCATATAGTACAAATTTGTTGTATTCCAAAGGTCATGGTTTTGATGGATCTTTTTTTTTTCTTATTTTAACGTAATAATCGCGGTTCTTGATCGTTAAAGACAAATCCGCCTAAGATCAAAGTGAATAAACCTTTTAAATATTTTGATGCATCAATGGTTAAAATACTTCTTTGTTACGGAAGGACATCGTTTTCATGGTAATCTTTTTTAGCTCCTGTCCCTGATAATCGCGGCTTCTGTTTAGTAGTGATAAACTGTCAAAAGTTGTAGCTCGTAAAGCGATCGTTTATTATGGTAGATACCCAGGAAGACAAAATTCAAAAAAAGAAACGGTGAAATACGAGTAGAAATTTTAACGAAAATAAAATCCGAAAAAGTGCACATTTTTACGAATTTTATCTCCGTTAGCTTGTCTACTCTAATTAACGCGTCGACAATGTATACTTAGCACGAAGAAACGCGTTAAAACGCACAAAATAATGTATAAAATCACGTTAAATTCCGCGTTTTGACGAGTAATTACGGAGTACATTTAAATGTAGTAGAACGCTTTCTGAAAAGTTGCGTAAAAACACGTTCAAAAAGTGCGAATTCGGCGTCATTTTACAGTAGCCTATCGTTAAAACGCCGTATTTACGAGGTTTGAACGTGTTTTTAAGCGTTTTTTTAAAGGTCATGTCTGCCTGGGTAAGGGATAAAACAAAACAGTGTGTTATCATGTTGATTGTGAGTTGGCGTAAATCACTTTTCGTTTTCGTTGTTTTTTCTTTTTGTTGATTTTGGCTGGCAGTCGAAAACCACGATTAGCATTTGAAAACGATCGAGGTTATTATAGTTTTAACGCGTCTTTGATTTTTTTTGTCTGCCGGACTACACCACTATACTACTACACTGTAGTATCACTACATCACAATACCACTATTTTGAAGGTGAAGATAATATTGATTTTCTTTTAAAACTTTGATCTTATCACAAAATCAAATTCCCTATTATGTGGACTCTTCTGTCTAATCCTTTCTTCGTTTTCTCTTTTTTTTGCAAAAACAAAAAATACCCAGAAGTGAATCAGAACACATATTCTGAAAATTATTTCACACCGTACTTCTCCTGATCTCTTCCTTCTGCAAACATAAAGGTAAGTTGAGTAAGAGCACTGTCAATAATGCCAGAATATTGACTGAAAAAATAGAAATATTCCTTATCTTTTTTTATAAAGAAAACTTGATAAGCATACACAAAATGCTTTTCATTTATCTTTTATTCACAACATTTTTTCTATCCGTTTACTTGTAAAAAATCATCCACAGAAAAATCCATAAGCGAGCTACGACCCTCTATATCTCTGGTAGAGATGCTAGACCTTTGTTCCTGGGAACCTAAAACTCATTTTACAACTCATTTATGCATTTCTAGGCCGAATGAGAAATTCACAGACCTTTGTAGTAGCTCTTGTGCAAAAACTTCTTATGAATTCCCGCGTTCTTGGGAACTGAATCTGGACGGGTTCCGGATTTCTGAGAACCCAAGAGTCTACCTCACAATCCGTTTTTATATGTTTTAAAGCCGAATGAAATATTCACAGACTCTTCTAGTGGCTTTTCACTAAATGTCGGTATGAGTTCCTGTTCCCAAGAACCCAGGGAGCCGTACCAAAATTTTGCAAAAAGCTACTAGAAGATCTGCAGATATTTCATTCGGCTTAGAAGTGCAGAAAAGAGGATTGTGAGGTGGGTTTCCGGGTTCCTGGAAACCTGGAACCTGGGTGGGTTCCAAGTGCTTAGGAACGGAACGAGAAACTGACATCCCTAATCTCTCGCTACCTATACCCTTACTTAAAATGTCTCTTCTCTTTGTAGTATTCTATTTCTTTGGAAATGGCTTCGGCATCAACACTCCCTACATCGACATCGAACAAAAACAAGAAAATCGTTTGGTTCTGGCAGTCAAGTCCAAACACATGGGATGGAAACGAGAAGCAGGAATGGAAACGTTATTCTGATTTTGAAAATAATTTCATTGAAATGGCTTTTCAACGAAAAGAAAATCAAGTGCAACTGAATGATTACATTCTCGACTTCCAGCGCAATGTTCAATTCAAAAACGACGACAGACGCAGACAGAGAAGAGTGAAGAGGGAAATGGTTGATTTAAGTGAGTTGGTGAGAGAAGAAAAATTCGCATGTCCACAGAGAGCAGTCAAATCATACGACAATCAGTACAAGATTGATTATGATTTTCGTTGGCAATGGTTGATTGCAAATAAACAGATAGCACGTAACAATAAAGCTATTGCAGAACTTGCTGCCCAAGGTAAGGCTGTTTGTGGTACTCCGAAACTGCTAAATAGATTGCTTTGTCATCTCTTCATAGGCATTTTGACAGAAGGAAAACAATTAAATGAAGATTTTGATGCAGAGAGAATGAGCGAGCAGCTGAGAAGCTGTACAAGTGATGAAGAAATTCTGGCCTGTGCTGCCCGCCTCTACTCAGCTGAGTGCTTTCTTTACAAATTGCTCAATGCTACACTACGAAATAAAGACATGAGCAAACTGAGTACACTGGGTCCATTTTGTGTTCTGTTATGGTTGCATTTGAGAAATAACAAGGATAAACGAGACCAGCTAGTCTATCGTGGTATGACCCTAGCCGATGAGTTGATCGAAGAATACAAACAGGCTGTTGGTCACAGAATTGCTTGGAATTCGTTTACTTCCACATCGAAAGATCGTCGAATAGCTGAATCATTTGGAAATACACTCTTCATCATTTTATTAAAAGATGAGTCGAAATGGTTAAGCGATATTTCTTCAATTTCACACTACCCACATGAACAAGAGGTTCTATTGCAAAATCATTGCGTGTTCACCATTGATAAAATCGAACGTGATCCGGAAAACGGAAAATATTCAATTTATATGCATACAGAATAGTGACTACAATCGGACTTCATTACTGGATTCCGATTTCGACTCTGATTCTGTCAGTGTCGGTGTTGATGTCGGAGTTAGAGTCATTGAAAAGAATTTTTTCTAAAGTTACACTGTATAAAGTAAGCATCGGATAATAAACTTTCGAAAAGGGTTTATATCAGTGTCATAAATCCCTCTTAGGTTTATGGACGCAATCTACTCTCTCATAAACCCTTTCTTTTCATAAACCTTGGCAAGGGTTTATTATACGTTGCAAGTTCATATACCCTTGTACTATTTTCTGTTTTCATAAACCCTTTTTGAGAGTATGACTGTAATAAACGCTTAAATGTAGGGTTTATTATTCTACGTTTTAAACACAACCGTAAGATAACAAACCCCTAGGCAAAGGATTTATTGCATTCATATACTCAAAAATGGTTTATAAACACAGAAAATAGTACAAGGGTATATGAATTTTCAACATACAACATACCCTTGCCAAGGTTTATGAAAAAAAGGGTTTATGAGAGGGTAGATTACGTCGATAAACTTGAAAAGGATTTATGTCGTGGCCATAAACCTTTTTCGAGGGATTGTTATTCGACGTTTATATTTTACAGTGTAGTGCTGTAGTCCTATTAGTGACACGGATAAATAAATTAACTCTTATTTAGAGACAAATTTATAGATGAAATATTATATGATAAAGAGTGAGGATGAGGGTAAGTCGAGCATGTCATGATCCAGATTTCATCGCGACTAAAGGAATCATCAGATGACTTTAACTCTGCTATAGTTGCTCAAATAATTCCAAAGAATCATAAACGATTTAAAATGTAATATTGCAAAATTTTATCGTATCAACATCAGAGTTAATTTGAGCGAATCAAAACATAATTTTGTGGATTATAAAATATAGGTAAGTTTTATAGGAATTATAATTTTAAATAAATTTTTACCGCTATTATTATCTTTTATCGCGTCGGATAAACTAAACTTATTATATGCTACCAGTTATTGTGCTTCTTTCTGTTCATTTCTGACTGTGATTTGATGTTTTATATGATCGATGTTCTCATGATTTACCTTGCTACGAATTCCTACTGGAGTATTCAAATAATCGAATGGTAAATTGTCCATAGTCGGTTGATTTATGATCCCTTTATCTCGAAGTCATGTTTCAATGTTGTTTTTTGATTTTTCATCTTTTTCAAGACGATCATCACCTTCTATAGACTAACAACAAAATGTTGAAAGTTTGGGAAACTCTCATGGCTTACCAAATTCAAAAGGCTTAGCAAAATAAGTCTCAGAGTAGATACCGACTGATGCAATAATTTGACCATATTCATCACTAAGATTACCAAACAAACTAGGTTCGGCAGTCTGAGCATCTTCACGAGGTAAAGTCAGCATAATATTCACATTGTATCGAATTGAGTTATAAATAGTTATGCGAGCTCCACAGCTTGTGTAAATATTAAATTTATAGCTGATTTCTAAGATAACAAATGTCTGTATCTCTTCAAGAAATTCTCTATCATCCTTAAATTCACGAAGATTTCTATTTACTAAGAAACTGTTGTTAGATCCATTATATTGAATCTTCTGTGACTTTAGTTTTATGGCGATAGTGTTGCCAACAGTCGGACTATTTGTTGAATTTTTTGGTATCTTTCGGTGCCCCGCATGTATTTCGAAATTCAAAGATTCATTTTTAAATAGAACAGCATGCTGTTATGGATGCCAGGTCAAATATTGGCGATCGAAGCTAACATAATATGGGTCGCAGCAGACTTTTGCTGTAATAATTATTTTCAGATTGAATCTATCCCGTCACATTTTAACCATTTGATTACCGAAGTCTAACATATTTATTGTAAATTTATGATCTTGTTTAATAGCTAGAACAAATGACACTTAGGGTATACCAAAAGTCTTTACGGGACTATATTCATTTATTATAGAATACTTAAAGAAATTTTCTTATTGATAGACTGCGAGTAAAAACAAAGCTCTACATTTCTGTACTATTTGATCATTCTTCATCAAATGCCATAATAGAAAGATTTTGATAAGAATTGTTTTTGTGTAAAACTTAACTAACGAGCAAGGCACAGAACTGCCGCCAGGCGATGCTACATTTCGAAATTTTAATCTGGCCTGATCTGTTCATATTATCTTGGAGTAGACTAATAGACTAGATCAGACCAATATTATTGGCCGGATTCAACCCTTTTCTGTGTGACATATCCTTGTATGCCGCAGCAAATTAATGTAAAATAGACATATTATCATAGGTTTTTCTCACACAGGAAAGGGTTGAATTCGACCTATAATATGGTCTGATCTGGTCTATTAGTCTACTCCAAGATAATATGTACAGATCAAGTCGGATTCGAATTTCAAAACTTAGCATCGCCTGGCAGGTCGACCCGGTGGCAGCTCTGATAACGCAGAGAAAATGTTCAAACTATTTAATCCATTGTATCAAAAAACAAAATATCCCACAAGATGCAGTGTATATACCTCTACAATTTACAGAACACTGCTTATTTCATCATTGGAAATTGTGTTTTCAAAATGAAGTAAATTTTAAGCAGTCGACTTTCGACTATGCAAAAACGATATTTTTTTTGGTAAGGTACAGCTAATGCAAAACTCCAGTAAGTCTATTTTTGACGTTTTTTTACATATTTTGGTTTTTCTTTTGACGTTGATAAAGATATCAACGTCAAAAGGTTCGAAACCTTTTTCTTCATGGAGAAAAACTCAAAATACTGTGAAGATTTTAAAAACCTCAAAAATCAACATATATCGGAGAAATGATGTCTCTGAAGTTGTATCATGACCTTGAGAATGGCATGTAAAATTTTCTGAATCAGCATTGAAAACTGATCTGGAAAGTGGTTTATTAATTCATTTTAGATGTAAACTTCTGTCCGCCAAAGGACGTCTAAGCCGACGAAGCCGCCATGGCTGAGTGGTTACGTTGTTCGACACGTACCCATAAGGTACTGTGTTCGAACCTCAGTACTACTAGTCATGGAATGACCCTGGACAAGTCACTAACGGCTGTTTGTTTCGGATCACCCGTCCGATAGCATGCTGATTACATTGTTGACATACCATATAGCTCCTGTAGCTGGTATGTGGTTAGTCAGTGTGTATGGGGAGCTCAAGTAATTGAGCGAGAAGAACTCTGCGTCAGGCCGGCCTTCTGTCCAGAGCTGCAACTAGCAATAGTTGTAGGAAAAATATCGGGCCTATGAAAATGTCCTTGGACATCACCCTATACTGAAAGGTAGCCGAAAGGCGGGGTATTCTTCTTCTTCCTTCTTCTTCTTCTAAGCCGACGGTTGCTAGGACTTAGTGACCCACTTTGCAAATCTATCTAGTTTTTCAGATGAAAAGCTATACCTTTGATTCATATGTTGGTAGAACGACCATAACTTGAGCTTCAAAAGTATAGAGAGCCTTCTTAAAATTTCCTTTCTCTTGCTGAGAAAATTGACTTTTACTGGAACCGAGAAAAAATCGAGCAAGTCATTTTTTATTAACTTTTTCATTTTCAATTAGAATATAATAAAAATAACGTCAACTAGGTTAAAAACCATGAGGAATTCGATAGAGATATGTTTAAGATCTTTTGGAGATTTTCAGAATCTGTTCATAAGATTTCTAGAAATATCTCGTGGATTTTCTAGAACGCTTTCGTGAAAATCAAACTTTTTCTATGAATAATATTTATTCTTTTAATTCAACGTCTTTTTGATTAATAACATATGCAATGGCGCTTGAATAACAGAAAATAACAGATATACAAGCAACAGGGACTAAAAAAGAAGGACTCAGGATGCGTGAAAATAGCTGGTTAATTGTCCTTAATAATAATCTTGTACACATATTCAGTATCATATATTTTCATTCTCATTCAAATATTGTTAAATTGATACTCCCCTATTTCTTACTCATTCACTCCCCACCATATCCTCACTTTTCTTTACTATCATCTACCTATTTTCACACATCTGGAAACCTTCTTTCCTAGCTATTATTGCTCGTCGATGCAACTTTATCTTCATCCTCAATTAAGTAGTCATTTTGATTGGAACTCTTTAAGAAATAGCCGTAACCAAGAAGCTACATGTTATAAAATATTTTCGATTTCAAAAGATATGTGACAAATAAGATTTTTGAAAATAATACCGACTTAATAAAAACAAAGATGTTTCGAAAACTTTTGGATCATCCTATATATCAAATACAGTTTTAATCTTGCTTTTGATGAGCCGACAATACAACATTTGAAAGTGACATTAAATACATATATAAATAAGAAAATTTATTTCAATAATTAATTATTTTATTTTTCTACATCTTTAATAATCAATAAATAATTACAAAAGGAAATCAGAATTTTTCATCATAAAATAAAGGACATCATGTTTACATATAGTTAAATGAAAATAAATATATATATAAAATCTATTAACAAAAAAAAAAAATAATATTAATCACCAATAATTATAAGATAACCAATCATCAATTATATCATCATAATCATTTGTTGTTGAATAAGCAGCTAGATTAAGATAACCGGTTGAATTAATATTTTTTTCTATGATAGATTTCCATTCAATTCGACAAAATGGACAAGTAACTGATTCATTTATAGATAATTTTGCTTGACGCCATTTTTCAAAACAATTTTTATGCATATTATTTCCACATGATGTTGAACAAAATAATATATTAGTTTTTTCATTGAACATTGTTTCAAAACATATAGGACATTCATCATCATTTGTAATTGGTTTTTGTTCAATAATTTTTGAATTTAAAATAACATTTGGATCACCTGTTTTAGCACGATAAGCTTCTAAAATCTACAAGAAAATAAAAAGAATAATAAATAAACAAAATAAATAAATATTTTTTTTAACCGGTTGTTCAGCAAGAATAGATAAATCATTATTTTGTGCATCAGCTTTATAAAATATTTCATTTAATTCACTTGTTATTAATGCTTGTTGATAAATTAACGGTGAATTACGATCAACTTTAAGTACACGATGTAAAACAAATATAATATGTTTACATAAATGTCCTTTTTCATAATCAGGACCTTTTTTTAAAAGAAAAATAAAATATAAAAGATAAATTTTATTTATAACTTACATGTACACGATGGTATATGAGTAATAACAACTGTATAAACATTAGCTGTTTGTCCAAGAACTTTATATTCTCGATAAATTAATTCATTCGATGATTTTGCTATAGCAAGTAAATAAAGTCGTTGATTTAAAGCACGTTCAATACGATCATAAATACCAATAGGCATTGATGAACGATAACGACGAAGACGTTTTTCAGTTACTTTTTTTTGACGTTTAGATGATGATGGAATTGATTCATCTGTTGAATTTAATTCATTTTCAATAGATAATGTAATATGTCGAGAATTTTTACGTTTAGTTGTTGATCGTTTATGAATATTCATTGTTTTGTTTTAATATTAAAAATATCGAAAGATGTTAATAAAGATTATGGATTGAACTAACTGCCTATTGTTATAAAATGTTTCTGTTTCTGTTATATACTATTCTTCGAATATATACATATGTTTGAATGAAGTCGAGAAATAAAGAAAAAACAGATGGCGTTAGTAGATATTTAATTTTTACGAAATATTAAACGCGTAAAGAGATCTTATGAACAAGTAAGAATGGCCTCTAGAAGTACAGCTTTTGTAGAGAAAAAAAGTACAGTAAAATCAGTCTAGAAATATTTTTCCAATTCAAAATCCTTGTTTCCACTATGTTCATAGTATCAGTAAAGTATCGAATTATGTTGAAGTTAATATCGATTTAACATATTCAATAAATGAAAATGTTCACTTGATTATAATGATCTTGAGGTTGTACACTTGATAAAAAATTCCACTGATAAGACTAGCGTTTGGATTTCTTTCTGAGAAAAATAAAATATTTTATAAATTTCACGATCTTTTTTTTTTATCTGAAGTTTTTTTATTAATAAATACGTTCTAATAACAATAAAACTTGAGCGATTTATCTATTTTAAATATCGATACTAATATGAAAATTTCATAGAATATGTTAAATAGCAAGCGATAACTACTATTACGAATGTATCTATATCGAAAAAACGAACCCAATCTCAGACAAAGCTGAAACAAATTTTATCATAAATTTTAATCAATAATTATATGATTATTCATCATTGATTGGTATTATTAAGATTCGATCATTTTTTCATAATGATAATAAACAATTCAACTATATAGTCTGTCTAATAAAATCAAATATAGATATTAAATGCATTAAATGCAATAATATATTCGCTATAAATATATAGATTGTACTTCCCTCTATTTAATTATTTAAATAAAAATTTTTTTTGTTATTTTAATAAATAATATCATCAGAAAATAATTCCTTTTTTTTTGTTAATAAAAATATTTTATTAATAAAATTTTTATTTAAATAGAGTCTTACGTTAAGCATTGATTATAATATAGCAATGCTTATGGTAATATTTGATAATTTATCAATTAATAAATATAAATGGGAAATATTTTAGGTACTCTTCCTTTAAATGAAACCGATAGTCTATCAAATATATCACCAAATCGTGCTGATTGGTTAACTACTCATGCAGATGCTACTGGACTTGCAGTTGTTGAAGTTGAACGTTTATGGAATCGTTTTAAACAATTAACAGGTTCAAATGATCAAACACGATTAAATCCTGATAATAATGCATTACCAAATGAATTATCTAATGATATTTTTGTTAGAAATGTATGTTAAAAATAAAAGCCGAATATGAAATTATTTACAAAAAATATTTTTTGTAATTCAACAGTTTTCAATAAGTTAAAATATTGATATTCATTATTAAAAATAAAACAGTAGGACATTGAAAGATAACTAATTGTCCACTTTCTTAAACATTCATCATTAATTTTTCGGCTTTTAAACAATTTGAATAACCACTAGTAAAAGAATAAAAATTTTTTTTGATTTCAAATAATCAAATTTGAATTGCATAGCAGACGCAAGCATATCCAGCTTCTCTTATGAACAGAATCGAAGCTGGTGGCTGTTTGCTGGCTTCCAATTTATTGTTACTTGAAAAGTGTAGAAAAATAATTAAAAGAAAAAAAAAACAAGGAAAAAGAAATTATTTTTAAATAGAAGCTCCCCAACTCTATTCTGTAGAACATTAGACATCATTTTTTTTTACTAATATTGACAATTTCAAGATCCCGTATTGCTATACTTTACCTTGTTTTACTTCTTCATTCCATATTTTTATTTCTGCTTAATTCATATTTTTTTTTGTTTTAAATAGCTTCTCAAACATTTTCCTCGATCTAAATCAGATCAAAAGGTTATTCCATTTGGTTATTTTATAACTGTAATGCAATGGTTTGAATCAGCAAGTACTCAAGCTAAACTAGAAGGTATATTTGTATATCTTAATAATGGTGAACCAATTAATGCTGTCATGATAAGTAAACTTTTAAAACATGTTTATCGAGAAGCCAATGATGTATGTATATCAATATATAATTAATATAGAAAAAAAAAAAGTTTTATATTTTGTTAAATATTAAGGATGAACTTAAAGCATTATCTCATCAATTTATGCAACAATTAGGATCAAATGAAAATGGTATATTGATAATATTTAAAAAAACAACAAAATAAAATTCTTTTTTTTTTTAGGTCAATTAAATAAACAACAATTTATTACGGGTGTTCAACGATGTATACCATCAAATGAATTAGATGAACTTTTAAATTTTGATATTATTCCACCACAATTACTTGATGAAGTAAATACATTACCATCACTTCCGGCATCATCAACAAATATACGTCATACAAATGAATTTGGTACTCATGATCTTATTAATGATGATCAATTGAAACAAATAGCAAATCAAGCTTCACGTAAAAATTGGTCAAAATTAGCACTTACACTTGGTTTTCTTGAATATGATATTGAAGCATATAAAGTAAAAAATAAAAATGATTCAGCTGCAACAGTAAATATTATTTTATTCTTTAAAATAAAATAAAAATTGAAATTATTTTGTTTTATAGATGTATGAATTGCTTCGAATATGGCGTGAACAAGAAGCTTCATTAGCTACAAAAAATCGACTTAAACATTGTTTACAAGAAAGTGGTTTTCAAGAACTCATACCATTACTTAATTAATACATTTATATATATGTATATCATTTTAGTAATAAATATTTTCGTACATTTCTTATTATCGTCTGGAAAATATTCAAAAATTGAATTTTATATTTTTGAAAATAAATAATATTAATTATGAGTGTGCTGGAGCAATATATCAGATATATATGTACTTAGTTTATTGATCAAAAAATTCTATTCACGATATATAAAATTTTATACAATGTAATCAAAACTTTTAGTCAGCGCTAAATATATACAAGATATTCGATATGATCTGATAATGAAGAAAATAAAATTTAAAGTGTTTTAGATACTGAATCATCTATTTAAATCACATCAATAAAGTTAAGTCTTTGAAACAATTATGATAAATCTTTATTTATTTGATTGTGAAGATAATAAAGCTCTATTTGACATTTTTAAAAGAATCATGTTACTATTCGCTGTTATCAATTTACGTCGTGACATCATCGTATTAAGATTCAAATCATATAGCAAAATGAGTATATATATATTTTTTCCCCAGACGTTTATTATCATAGAACGATATGTTGAATTATTTTTATCACGTTTTATATATTGTTTAAATAAATATATCTGATTGTTCCCATTCACTAGTGAATGTGCTGATACAACAGGCATCATATTTTGAGGTAATTAGTCTTGAATTAGATTTACTTTAAATAAAAACAATAAATCATAGAAACTAATAATTTCTTTAGTATAATAACATATAGTGATATGTATATATAATATTATAATTATCTTATTTTGTATCAGAAAAAAGAAACGAATAATATTCAATATTTATCATTTAATGTTACGTAGAATATATGTGAATAATTTTTATTCAGTCATAGGGATACTCAAAGTACAACTATGAATCATATGAATGTAAGAAAAACATAACGAATCATTAAATTTGTTTTTTTTTAACATGTGCTGTATTCTATAAAAAACACTAATAATGAAATAAAAATTTTCTTTAGAAAATTACGAAGTAAAATTTGTATTTACTTAATAAATAAATTGACTACTAAATGAAAATATTTAATGCTCAATACAAAAGTATCATGATGATAAATATATATTTTACCTATATTATTTCTCGTTTTGATGTCATGCCTGAATGCATATTTATTTTTCGTCGAGAATGCTTCAAAATCATAATTTCTTTTTTTCTCTCTGTTATTTCTTTTATTTTCTTAATTGGTATTGATTTTTCGAGCTTATTTTCTGGTAAGTTCTTATCTACATTCATCTTGTTTATGTATAATTATATCAGCCATTGATAGTTTACTTCAAATTTAGGATGTGAAAACAATATGGTTTGTAAAAATAATTTTATCACTAATATTCAGAACTCACAACTAATACACATATAAGCTGAAATTAGAAAAAACTCTGCTAAAATTAACATAGCTAAGAGTTCATGTTAGTTCACTTGTGTGAATAAGGATATGGATGGGTGTAAATTAAGGATAATAGTCTTCTTTTCTAAACCATCTCTCTCTTTCCTTAGACTCCATTAGAACAGAAAATCGGATAATATATAGTTCAAGCTTCTTCAAAAACTGTGATCGTTAGATTCTAATAGGAGAAGGTATAATAAAAAAAGACAGATGAGTCACTAGAGAGAAAAGAAAAGTTATAATACAAATGAAAGAATTTCAGAAAGAAGAAGGGACACATGTGTGACAATCATAGGAAAGTATTGAAGAAGAACAATACAATGCATATCGATATGGAGGAACTGAAAAATGAGAAAGAGTAGATGGGTGAGGAACGAATCCTTTTGACCTATTCAATCCTTTCATAGAGAACTCTTTGTTCAACGAATATTTTCTCAATACAAAGAGATACGCTTTTTCTAAGATTAGACATCCATCTATTAAATTAGCAAGTGAATAGAGATATCTACTCCAGTATTAAGAACAATGATCCTCGAGTGATAGCTCATCAAGTATGTATGCGACGAAGATTTCATTCCATTCCAAACAAAAAAAAGTTCGACGAAGTAAAGAATAATAAAACCTAGATAGATTCTTCTGCTGCCTACAAGTAAGAAGCAGAAAAACAGGATAAGTTCAATTAAATATTAGAAGAACGTGGGAATAAAATAATGTTTTACGAAGACTAGGAGAGGAACAATCGAACGCCTCAAACAATCTGATAAGCACTACTCGCCTTCTAGCTTTACATTGAATATCTTTAATTAATTACCTTGAAGTTTTCCAAACCATCTTCATTAGCAGAGGATATACCACTGGATGAAAACAGAAAAAGAGAATAACTACAATAGTTTTATTCATATAGTAAGTAGAACATTAAAATTTTTACTTAGAATTACTTAAGACAGTCAAAAAATAGTTATGCAGGTTCTATAATTTCTTGAAACTTTCTCCCAATATAGTCTGATAGAGAGAAGAATGCTATTTGATCATGCTTCAATTAATATCATAATAATAAAATTTCAATAATATCTGTTTTGTTTGCATGTGTCACGGAGTTCCATAAATACTAGTGATTCTTTTTTGAATGACTTTCGATAAAAACAAGATAGAAAACTATAGGTTTCATTGTTGAAAGATGAGATAAAAATGGATTAAATCATATATTACAGAGTTTCATAATCTATAATTTGTAAAGTTTCTATATTGGTCTTTTTAAAAACAAACCTAGTTGAAATGATTGAATAAAAATGCTTCACAAAACAACTATTAGAATAATCTATAATACACGATTTGATACATCTTCATATCCGTTATCAAACAATATAAATCACAATTCTGTTTTATTTCTAACTAAAGATATTCAAAAACAAAAAGAATACTAGCATTTATGGAACTACTTGACATATGTGAACAAAACAGATTTTATTGTTATAATATTAGTTGAAATACAATCAAATAATATAGATAAATAGAATATTCTTCTCTCTATCAGATTATATAGAGAGAAAGTTTTTTAAACTAATACTATTTCGAATCTGATTCTGTAAAATAAATGATAAAACATTTTTCTATACTTAATCAAATCAAGCATTAATTGCGTTCGAAATATTATGAAAAGAAATTTCTTTAATAATAACACTTAATAAAATTATTTTAAAATGATTTTTCTATTATATTCATGATACTTTTTATTTAAATAAATATATTTAACCACACTTAAAATAAATATCATGTAAGATTTTTTTATTTCATTATATACTTGTACTGATTGACAGTTAATAAAAAATTTATGAGAGATTAAAATAAAAACTGCGTAGAAGTAAATTATGTATATTGACGCGTAGCAGATAATTTCCGTCTGTAAGTCGTCATTAAATTCATCATTGATAGTTATTAAAAAAAAGAAAATAATTATTCAAAAAATATAATCTATCTCTATTTGTAGTACTAAAAAAATTTACTACTTCAGTAAGTATAAATATAAAATAAAATCTTTATGTTTTGTTTTCTTTTTTCAAAATTTATAACTAAATATATATTTTCATAATATTCTTAAAATAATAATCAGTTAGATAATTTTAGTCATTGATTATTGTTCATCTGTTTTATTTAGTTTGCTGATATATATTCAATTAAATCAATATCAATAATTAAATAGTCAGAAAACAGAAATGAATTTTATGGATAATAACAAGAATATTGTGAATGTATTTTTAGATAACCTTTTTTATATGTGTGGGATGATGGTCTTAATTACTATAGAGATTATATAAAATTAGAAAGGAAAAAACTTATTCCCTCTTCAATATTTTTCTAGTTGTAGTGTTATCGATAATGAAGGAAATAAACAAAATAATTGTACAATCTATATTTTTACTTTTAGTTCTTATTGTAATAATTTGTGAAATAACTTATATTATAAATATCATATGATATTTGTATAAGTTTATTTTTCTATTTTTTTAATCATAAAAATAAAATAAAATTACTATTAGAATGTGTATGACATAGAAATGAGTTTGAATAAAATCAAGATTCTATTCTTTATAAAAGAATACATGATATAATAATATGAAGATCTTTTTTTTTTTCAAATAGGAAATTAAAAATGTTTCTTCTTCCTTTAAATAGTCGTTAAATATAAATAAAAGTAGCACTTTTCTAGAGGTTTAATTCCGGTAAGACTAAAAGCTTTTTTTTTTGTCTAGGATGAGAAAATTTTTATGTTTTAGTCTAAAATAAATAAATGAATAGATATATAGAATAGCATCTTTGATAAGTTTACAGAATACAGAAAATTTTATGAAAAGAATATTAAAATGTAAAATTCAATTTTCTTTTTTTTAATAGTTTTAATTTGCTTTCTTAGATAATAAATGTTAATTGACTTTCTATATATAAGGATTAGATTAATATTAAATATTAATATACATATAAATTAATGCAAATAATTATTCAAATGTGCCTCCTCTAGAGAGAATTCATATGTATATAATTTATTAATATTTTCAATAATTTCTTTTGAGAAAATCTGTCATTTTTTCTTTTATAAAGGTAAAATGTATAGTAAAATATATATTGATTATCTGTTAATAATTTAAATTATTTTCTCCTAATTGTTTATTTTTTTAATTTAAACTGTTAATATCTTATTGTAACATTAGTAAGGGCACGGCAAATGAATATGTGACTTGAATTGATAAAAAGTAGTTTAAAAGATAGATTAATACTAATTATATCATAAGAATATTGATGAAAGCTTTTATTTTTTTTCTTTTTTTGTTTAACTATAATAGATATATATGTTCGTAAATCTAATTAAATTATCATAAATTCTGCTTTTATTAATTTAATCATTAATTAGATTGTGATGTTGATGTAGAAAGAACAATAGATAATAGAATTTTTGATTTGGTATGAGTTAAATCTAATTGACTAAAAATATCTCAGATAGAATATTAGGTTTTTTTTCTGATATCTAAAAATAATTTTTTATGCTTGCTGTCATATTTTATTTTATTTTATTAAATTATGACTATGCCTTATTTATAACATCAAATCATCTTTCTGATCATTTGTTTAATTAAAAAAACAAATTTGTTATTTTTATGATACAAAAAATGTTTACATTATATTAGACGTACAACTTATAAATAATTTTATTATCTTTTTTGTTTTTTTGGTATTATTAGTAACGATTTTAATAAGATTCAATGATGTATATTTATCAATAGAGATTATTTTCGTTTGATTAGATTAAAATGAATAGAATGAGTAATTAAATTTTGTTCAAATAAATAAAAGATTCTATAAACAATTAATTCAATATGTTTTTCTTCAAGATAGAATGACACATTCGACACTAACTAATGCTATTTATTCACTTGGAAAAGAATTTTCCTCTTCTATATTATTAGGTAAACAGATGCTAGTGAAAAGGAATTGGGAGGAAAAAAAAGAGGAAGAGAAAAACACTCGTTCGTCTCTTCTTAGTTTTTTTGTTTCATGTCACGTCTCTCTTTTCTTCCTTTACTAGACTAAAATAGACGATAGACAGTGATTGAAACAAAATACAATAACATCAATGGATAGTAATACTCTTAATGTTACAAGAGGACTTGTACGAGCTATTTTATCATTAACTGATGAACAACGTCAGTCATCTAATGCACAATCTTTATGTCAATATGTTTTTTGTAAATTTTCAATGCATGATCCAGATGATAATAATGGAACATGTTATGTCACACCAGCAAATGTATCTTTAACTGATGATATACAAAAACAAGAAAATTTTTATATGATTTTAATTGCAAAATATATTAGTCTTTATATTTATCCATTATTTATATTTATGGGTATCTTTGGTAATAGCCTATCATGTTTTATTATGTTTCTTAATGTTCGTCGTAATGGTTATTCAGCAAATCTTTATTTAACATTATTAGCATTTGTTGATTGTCTTTTTTTATTGGGTAGTGCTTTACCTGATTGGATTGCTCATATACATTATAAACTTGATATAAAACTTTTATCAGATTTATTTTGTCGTTTTGTTTATTGGTTTGGACATTTTACAACACATTTATCAGCTGGTCTTGTTGTTAATGTTACTATTGAACGTTTTATTGCAATACAATATCCATTAATTGCACATAAAATTAATACTGTTACACATACACATATTGTATTAATTATTTTAATAAGTTTTTTCTTGTTATTAGATAGTCGAGTTTTTATTCTTGTTAAACATTTTACTGAAAATGTACATATTGTATTAACATGCCATAATGATTCATATATTAAATATGAAAGACGAGATATATTTCGTTGTGATATAATAAATGAAAATAGTGAACAAACATGGGTTTTTATTGATTTTGCTGTTTATACATTAATACCATTTTTGATTATTGTTACACTTAATTGTCTTATTATACATCGTTTAATTGATGCACAACGTTTACGACAATCATTATCATATTCAAAAAAATCATTAAAATATGAACAAGAAAATTCACAACGTAATATGTCTGAACCACATGAAACAATAATTGAAAAATATCGAAATATAAGACGTTGTCGATCAGTTCCAACAACAGTATCATTAGCATGTACACTTCGTCCTCAAACAAGTAAATCTTTAAAATTTGTTTTGTTTTCCTATGATATAAATTTTATTTTATTTAATATAGATCGTTTACATTCAACTATAATAACACAATCAAGTGGATCAACTGATTCATCATTAGAAATTCGACTTCGTTCACAACATCAATATGAAAATTCTATAATACGTCAATCAACAAATACAAATAATATACGTTTAACAGTATTATTATTATTTGTATCATGTTCATTTTTAATATTAACATTACCAGCTGTTGTACTTAATTTAATTATGTCAACAAAATTTAAAACAAGATCATCATCATCATCATCAAATTTTAAAAATTATTTAGATTTAACAAATAATAATATTAATTCAGATGTTATTTTTTATTATACTATTGCACGTTTATTAATGATTATAAATCATTCAATAAATTTTATACTTTATTTTGTTGTTGGAAAACGTTTTCGTCGAGATTTAGAAAAACTTTGTATGGGTTATTGGAGAAGATTTTATCATCATAGATATTAAAAATTATTTTAAAAAAAAAATATTATGTTTTTTATTATATTTTAAAATGTGATATTAAGAATAAAATGATGTTATTGTTTTTCTTTTCTTTTGTAATTGTAAATCATATGTAAAAAAAAAGGTTTTTTTTCTTTAAAAATAATAAATCAATTTTATAGTGAATCTCCTTCATTCATCAATGTCATTTATGGATTTATGTTTTGATTACATTTAATATCATGTTCTATTCTTGGTTATTCAAGTGAACAGAAAAAAGCTTTTGACATATTCAGATTTTGTGTTAAGATTAGTCTAGTAAAAATGTAATTATTAGCTTCAATTTTTATTGTAATATACTATATTTAACTTTCATTAAGATCGGATATATTCTGACAAAATAATTTTTTTTCATTAGATTATTTGATTTCCTTCCTCTCTCGTTCTTTTAATCTAGATATATTCTATGGTATATTTTTATTTGTAAATTAAATGTAATTCTTATCTCTTTCTGTACCTTTAACGATTGAAATTCCATTAAAGTTATGCAAACAAAGCTTTTTCTAGATAAGAATTACTCTTGACATCAAAATTGTATTAGAAGAATTAAGGACGAAAATAACATTTATATATATGTCATTATAACTTTTTAGTTCATTAATCAGAATTTTATATATATGTCGGTCGTATTGTCAATCTGACATTGACTATTTCCTGAATTTACTGCTATCTATAAAATTCCATGATTATAAATATGTGCATCGTTGATTAAGATTAACTTTCGGCTATGTAATTTCAACTAATATAGAGGAAAAAAAAAACTTATCAATTCTGTTTCCTGATAATTTCTCCTAATCATATATTCTTCTTGTAGAATAACTGTCTACTGTAAATGTCAAATATTATCCTTTAGACTTGTTTAGACATTCAAGATATACATTTAAAACTTATGATTATTTTTTTTTCTGTTTATTTTAATATCATTAAACTTATATAAAATGACAGAATATTTCATCTCAGTCTTCATAGATGAGAATAACTACTGTCATAGGATTATATATAATGTCTGTATATGCATAAACAATCCATATATTATCGGAATTTTAAATATATAAAATATGCCTGGAAATATAAATAATCTGAATATAATGTTTTTTTTATTTTCAATTAAAAAATAATTCTATCTCCAGAAAATCCGCTTTAAATCTCTAACAATAGCTTGATATCAACAAAGACATCTCGGTAAGTACATCAGATACTATTTCTTAATTTAGCTTAACTGTCTCTTTTATTATTTAGACGGAGATTAATTATAGCCAAAGACAAGTATTACCAACACTGGTATAAAAAAAGAAAAAAAATTAAATGAATAATTATCGTTGAATTTTTTTGTTTGAGTAAATCTAAATAAAAACAATATTTAGTTCTTTTACAGCTAAGTCATGATTATGTTTTACGATTTTCTAATATATCAATCTTAAGCTTCAATTCACTATGAATTGTTGAACGAGGAAATAAAAACAAAACAACGAAATACGAAGAAAGATGTGATAGAAAATGACGATATTATTAGAAAAGGAGAAAGTAACATGATATACTGGGTACTAACAGAACGATTTGTAGTTTGAGTTAAAGAACAGTGTATTTGTTCTTTCTTCTTATAAAATACTCTATTAATGGGATAAAAAGACAATGAGCTCACGCTGATAAACATGTTTTTTTTTACATCAACTATTTGTTTTGTTCATGTCAATCAAGTTAGAATAATAGAAAAGAAATCAATATTGTAATAAGAGCAAAAGAACAAAAATATTCTAAACAAATACAATTTAGAACATTGAAATGAAATTATTTAATCTACATAATATCATTTGCTGATAATACCTTGCTAATATAGATAAACTGGATATTTTGTGTGAATATAAAAAATATCCAGTGCTCTATTCTTTATCTTACTATAATTCTGATCATTGTCTTCATTTTTTCTATGCATTAGTGTCTATATAACGTCTAATGCACGTTTTTCCAACAGTTGCTGGTAGACGAAAATAGATGAAACAAATATGGAAAAGTTCTATGATAATAACTCTAGAAATTCCTTTTTTATAGATTAATATAAAGTATCCCACTGCAGATGTCAGCTTTTGGCAGTTTGATCTTGTTTTTGTCACAATTAAATAATGGTGTCAAATGGACCAATCATAATCCAATTTACAATACAACACATATATATATTATTAAATGACCATAACTTTAATTGATTTAAAAATATTTAATATAAATAAATGATTCGATATATGCATAGTTATTATCATATATAATCAGAAGAGCAATTTTAATAAATTATGTTTTTTAGATGGCATCAAAAACAAAAAAATCGAAAGGAACAGCATCAGCTGCTGTAAGTTATTAAAATCTCTATATAAATATTGATTTTATTATTATTTCAATAGGCATTACCAATTGTAACCGATCCGGAAATGGCTGAACGTTTTGAACGTGAACTTGCATGGTGTGTTGGACAACTTGAATGTATGATGAGATCATCATCAACCAAAGATAAAGATCCTCGTAAGTTTTTATTATTTAATTCAAAAATAACAGTTGATTTCAAAACATAAGCTGTATCCATTATAGCTCGATCAGCTTTACAAGTATTAGCAAATCCTAAAACATCTTTAATTCGTAAACGACAAATGATGCAACAATTATTTGGTGATTATCGTCAAAAAATGCATGATGAAGATGTAGCTAGACAAAAACGTATGTTTCCTAGTATTATTTATTTATGTTCTAATAAGAAATTTTTTTTTGTCTTTATCATTAGGTCACAATCAAATACAAGTAAATACAAATAGTGAAATACCATTGGCTTCACGTTTTGTTCGTCGTACTCATACTAATAATGATTTGATAACAACAAAAGACAATAAATTTTCATTTAATTTTGATATTCCATCATCGGATATGGATAAAAATTAATTATATTCTTCTATGTTTATTCTAGATATGTCTATTGAACCAAATCTTCTTATTAATATAATTGATCAAATAGTATTACTTGATGATAATTTTTCATCAGATGGTAAATTTATTTGTTTATATTGTATAAAAATTATTTGATTTAAATTATTTTTATAGATTTAAATGCAATACGAACATTTAAATCAGCAGTATCATCATCAAATTCATCAATTAATAGTTTAATACAAGTATGTTCTTAATTGAAATCTCAATGACTTTTTGAAATAGAAGAGAAAAAAAAAATAAATATTGAAAGGAAATATGAATCAATATCTTTTTTCTTTTTGATAGCTCCTGAAAAAAAATGATAGGAATCATTTTCTAGATTTTACCTGTCGTCGCACAACGTCAAATAAATGAATATTTAAATGAAATCATCAGACAACTTATTCTTTGTACAGGTTTATTAAATATTTTATACATTTAAATCTTTCTATATAGAATTTTCTTCAGGTGTTAATGTAAAATCTCAATTACCAAATACAATATCTCATATAATTAAACGAACAATAACAAATCGAAAAGAGATAATGATAAAAAATGCACAATTTCTTAAACAAATTAATGCTATTAATGATCTTTATTCAAAATTAAATACACAAATTCAAAATATTTCTATTGAACAATTAAAACTTATTAAAGCTAATGATTTAAATACAAATCATATTGATACACTTCGTGAACAATATCAATTATTACTTAAACAAATACAGTATGATTTATTTTATTCTTTGAATTCTATAGTATTGAAATCCAAACGAGTCCAAATTCTACTCGATAGTCTTCAGCCTAGACAAATATGTAGATATCTAAAATAAGCTAATAAAACAATCTGTCTTAATTCTATCGAGTAAGAAGAATTTTCACTTTTTTTTATAAATTATTATAGGTTACGTCGATGTGAATTTATTCGTGATATATATACAATGGAAAATATTGAAATGTTACAAAATATGAAGTATAAAAAAAATTTCCGAAAGACAAAAAAAAATTTTTTTTAATTTTCTTTAGATTAGATTACGAAAATAAACAACATTATTATGATGAACAAATAAATCATTTAAAAAAACTTGAAACAGCTATTAATAATGAAGGTATTCATTATCAACAATTATTAAAACATTATTATGAATTATGTGATGAATTAATTAATGCTCAAAATGCACTTAGACGACTTAAACAACAAAAAGAAAATATTTCAATTTAAAAAAAAAACAACTTTTCTTAGAAACATATATTAGAATTTATTTTTTTTTTTGTTCGTCAGATACATTGTTATATAAATATAAATCAATAATAAATCTACTAGACAATGCTTCATTTTTTGAATAGATATACCTTTTCTTTTTTATATCGATAAAATAAATTCTTTCGTTGGAAAACTGATTCATCAGTTACCTGGTATAAAATGTTTATCTTGCTATCAAATATGATGACATAGAATCAAAATATTTGTTTGTCAAGATCACATGCATTTATTATGATAAGAAAAGTCTTTTTGTTTTATTTTATATAAAAAGAACAGTAACGAATGTCATCGATACTTTTAATTTATCTTCTATCAAACTAAATATTAAAATTTTAATAAAAAAATAAAAATTCTCATATAAATTAATTTAATAATAAAAGAAGAAAAAAAATAATTTTGTCAAAGTGATAAACAGTATATGCAACTTTAACCTTTTACTAACAGAAAAGAAAATAAAAAAATCTATGACGTTAAACAGAGAGAAGATAACTTACCAGTTATAATATAACTAAAGATATTCATCCTTTTTAAGTACACAGACATTTTATCATGTGAAAAAAAAGACAGAATGAATACTGACATTAACTTTCAAAGAAATATTATTAATTTAATCAATATAACAACAACATTAACAAATGAACATAATACTGTTCCAACACAATCTATGAAGAATAATAATGATAATATAAAAAATATATTAGCTTATGCAATACCATTATCATGTTTAACTATAATTGTTTTTATTATTGTTATTATTGGTGTTCGACAACGTCGTCGTGTTCTAGATAAATGGATATCATTAAAACGTATGAGAAATACAAATCCAAGATTTCTTCATAGTACTGGTTTAAGACGTGATTCAGAATTTGATTCATATAATCATGATGATATTAAACCAACATCAACAAGTCAAGAAAATCGACTTAATAAAGAACGACAATATAATTTAGCAACTATTACTTAATATAAAATCATATTTCAATGCATTTATAATGATAATCTCTTTCTTAATTTCTTTTTTTTTGTCTCTCTGTATTTATTACCAATGATCGGTTCATGTAATAAGCGTTGTTTTTTTCATAAAAAAAGATATATATTAATGAATGTTCGGCAATATAAAGAATCGATGAGTTAGTAAATATTCAAATTGATTTTTGAGTATAAAACTAAAATCTTAACTAATTACCATTCAGTCTCTTTAATTATCAACCAAATAAAACAACATTAATTTTAAATCCATACTTCTATATATTAGTTAGTAATCAAAGATAACAGATCGATGTTACCTAAGAATTCTACTGTCGATAAAAATAAATGAATATTTGTCTATTTATTTTGAGATATTCAAAAGTTCGGAAAATATTAAATAAAAATATAGTTATCTATCATGGAAATTGCATGTTGATAATAATAAAGTTTCGATAAGAACCGTTTTTTTATTAAAAACTTGACCAACGAGTAAGGTAGATTGAATGGCTATCGTTTACATTTCAGTTTTTAATCCTTTAATATATTTTATTACAAAATAAAATAAGAATTAAACAATTTTTTTTTTCTATAAACAAAATGGCTCAATGATCATTATTCATTCAATGCTATCATATATTTGACCGAAAAAGACATCAATATAATGTCATATATAATAAACTTTGTTTAATACCCAAAGAAATAGATCTTTTTTTTTGTTGAATATTTATTTAATTCAACAAATGTTCTTTTACTTAAACCATTTGTTTAAAAAAGAAAAGATTTAAATAAAACACAGCATTACAAAAAAAGAAACACAAAATTCACTGTTTCTACACATAGACTATGACTATATATATATATATTTGTGTTTTCTTTTAATTAAATAGTAAACGATTCATTAAGATTAAGTGTTATAGGTAGAATTTCTGGCATAACTGAATGATGTGTTAAAAGTGATAAAAGTGTTGGAAATTGTTTTATAGTACCTTTTATACGATAACTCGGATTATTATTATTATTAGTCAATTTTTCAATAAGATAATGAACTATATTTGAATCATGTGTAAATTTAGGAACTTTTATTGAAAGTGCATAACAATCTGGATGTGTTGTACTATTACGTAAAACAAATGCGCCATAATCAGCCTGTTGAAGAACATCACATACAGCTTCTCTGAAAATAAAACAGAAAAAAAAATATTATAAATATTAATTTAAATATACCTTTCTAAATATGGCTTATACCAACGTGATATAGATATTAAATCATCAGTAATAGAAGGAAGTCTATAACAAGTAAATAATTTCAAAATTTTCTAGATGAATTAATAGAATATCAACTAACCTGACTAAACTTGTTCGTTTTATTTTTAAATTTCTCTTTTGTGGTTGTTTATAATAATATTCTTCATTATGATCATTAATTTTTGTTATAGATTTTGTTGATGGATATATTGTCATAGTTGAATAATACTTATTATTACATATACATTGATTATTAATACCATTCTCGGTTTTATCCATATTTAATAATGGTTGATGATATATATTAGAACGAGATGCATGTGAAGATATTTTTCGTTCTTGTTTATTTGATAAACATGCTGTTAAAGATGATGATGAACGACATGTACATGTTAAATAATGAATATTCGTTGGATCAATTGTTGTTATATTCACCGGTACTATTGTACATGATATTAAATGTACTGGAACAATTTTTGTTGATAGATTTGGTATATCACTATAACCTGAATCAGTTGATATTGATGATGCATTTGTTGAACGACGTGGTATACGACGAGAAATATTTTTTTGTTGATGTTTTTGTTTATAATTATCATTAAATAAATATTTTAAACTTTCTAATAATTCATCATTATCATTATCATCATATTTGGATAAATCATCTGAAACGTCAAAATCAATATAATCAACAATTGATAAAGATTTTTGAAATTCAGAAACAAATGATGTTGTTGGTAAGCGTTTTATTTGTGGACATGTACATTTTGATAATGTTGATTGAATATTTGGATCTTGATAACGATAAATAACTTGTGATACATTTGAATTACTAGATGAATTAATAAGTAATTGATCAGAATTTATTGATAATTTTGAATAAGATTGATGAAGATTTATATTCTCTTGTGTATTATTATTAATCTATAATAAAAGATAAGCAGAATAATAATAATGAAAAAAATCTAAATAATTCTTTACTTCAGTTTGTATTTCCAGTGGAGATAAATAACCATCTTCATCAAAATTCTTTTCATAGTTATATAAGAATTTATGAGAAGAATCATTATTTATTTCATGATTTTGATTTAATTCATAACATAATTCACGAATTTTTTCATTTGATATTGTATTACGACGTGGTCGATGAATTGTCATTAGACGTCGTGCCTATAAAATAAAAAAAAAATAAGAAGTTTTTTTTTTTTTTATTATTATTTAATATTAGTCTTAAAAAATGAAAAGAAAAAAGAATGAATTTCTATTTACCCAATCTCGACTCTTCTCAAATAAACTTGAACGTCTTTTAAGTGAACGTGTTGAACTAGGTAGGAGAAGTTTATCATTTTTTGCTTCTTTATCATGAAGAAGCAATGACTTTTCTTCTTGTGATAATTGTGTAGATATTGGTGAATTATTTGTATATATCATTAATAGTTAATATTGATTTTAAAAATCAAATTATAATTTTTTCTTCTCCTTTTATTATTCGTTGTTATTATGATTTGAATTCAAAAAAAATAGTAGTATTATTAATGAATTATTCAATGACAGACATACTTTCATCTACAAAAAAAAAAAAATAAAATAAAATGAAACTAAACAAAACAATACAAATAAAAAAAGAGAAAATGCATATAGATTTCTATGGTATTCATATTGATGACGATGATGTCATCATCACCATTATCATCATCATCATCATCTCTCCCAGAATCCACATTGGATGCAAATGCAAGTAATTATCAAACAAGATCAATAGATATATCAAGCTGAATGTTACTGAACGATTATCATATGATGTAAGAATTCTTTACTTATACTAGACTAAAATGAAACATGCAGAGAAGAAAGTAAAGACAAACGAGCACGACAGGCGACAGCCTTCACTCAAGGTCGATAAAAATAATGCAGCAATCGGTGTTGATCGATATGGTCCCACATATAGACATTTGCAATGAAGTGTTAATATACTTTCTAGATATGTTCTAGTAAGAGATATCAAACTTGTTAGTAAATATTTGGATATTATAAAGGACATCAGTCGTCAAAATCATGAAATGAGAAAATATTTTAAAATGAATAATCATCATTATGTATGAAGATATATTTCGGTTAACCTTTTGAACCTCTGTGTGAGTTAGACAAAAGAACGTAACTTACTAGTAGAAGTACTAATAGTAACAAATGAAGAAATATGAAGGAAAAAAAAAGATTTTTTTGTCTCGCCGTCTAACATATGTGTGTATTAATCAGTTAACACTAACATAGATAAAGATTGACATTTTGATAAATAAATAACCTTGAAAATCCGAATAAATTAATGTATTTGACAATGAACTTTGATAAAATTTATAAGAGGATTAAAAGTATATTGTTTAAAAAATTCAAATACTTTTACTTTTATTTTTTCATTTTTTCCTTTGATCTCATATATGTTATTCATGAAAAAAGTAAAGTAGAAATAAGAAGAAAAAAAAAAGTATATGAAATATTCTTTCAATGTACATATATTCAACACATTATCGCGTAAGAAAACGAGTACTTGTCAAAGAAACATTATGAACAAGGTAGTAGTATTATATAGAAAAGAATAGACTCTGCTTGTCAACAAGTGTCAATAAAAGGGTCAACATGTATTGTACTACCGGCAAATGATGATAAAACAATGCATATACCTACATACATATATTTTGTACATATATGTCTGTATGCATGTAGAGATCGATCACATTGATCACGATCTACATATGTATACATGTGCATATATATCTAATTGAGAAGATGATGATGAAGAAGAAAAAGCGCGTCCCCGAAAGGCGACGATCAACCACAATCATCTATGTCGAAGCAGTATGATGATGTAAGTATGAACGAAAGAATGTTCGGGGTACATACTTGCACATCAAACCTATCATAATCAATATATATATATATATATATGTACCATGAGAAATGAGTGGTCAATACGTGCGTAGCAGAACGATATTTGACGACGCGTCGTTATTATTAATAGGCTTCATCTACACATGAGTTAGTTTACCTGACGATACGGCTAGATGACGGATTCTTATGTATATGTTTATTAAAAGAAAGCAAAGATTGCTAGTCATCATAATTTATAGTTAGATCATAATCAGTCTGTATTGCTTATGTTCTTTATTTCTTTCTTTTTTTTTACTATATCTATCTGCTTCAAATACTCACTGGTCATTAGTTAAACACATGAGACGAACAATAACATATAATAAATTCATTTTTTTGCTTTTATCAGTTCATGAGAAAAGATTCACTATCATTAGTTGATTGTAGATAAATTCTCTTGTTGAATAAAAATAAATCACTAAATATAATTGATCAAGATGAACATGATATTGCCTTTGTATTACCAATGGTCAATCAAGAATGCATGAAAAATGATAAGACTAGTTCTTATACATGTCAAACATGCAAAAAGAAAATATATATATAAGAGACGGATAGTGATGAATGAGAACGGACAATACAAGCTTGCCGGCAAAAAGAAAAAAACTCGAGTATGCTCTCATACAAGCTTCTATAGTGACAAACGATATGATGTGATGATCGTCATTCTCTCTTTCGCTTCTTGCTTTGTATGACCGAAAGAGAAAAAAAGAAGAAAAAAAAAAGAACAAACTGAGCTGCGCATCATACAATTTGTATAAAGTGCAAACAGAGAAGGAAAATAAAGAAGAGCGGAAGAAATATAAACCAAAGCACTCATTTTCACCTTTTTTTGTCTGTAGTTGTAGAGAAAGACAAATGGACATTTAGTAGTTGAAGTGATGATGATTGATCAATCACTATCTAAACATATGAAACAGCAGTCTCACTTCATTTTACACACGTAATCGATATTACAAATAGAAACAAACAAATACGTTTATATCTATAGAATTTATACAAACTAATTATATCCTTATTACTATTATGTGACTCATATGTAGATCAGTCAATAGCGTGTATATATGCAATTTTCTTATATTTGAATGAGGTAGCTAGACATTTGAATAGATCCTCCCTCTCATATTTCTTTCTATATTAATAAGTTGACTAACAAATGCATTAGACAGGTACACCTTTAAGATAAATTGTGTTGAAAGGATATACATATATACGATAGATATTAAATTGAATTAATCATTTATTTTTAGTATTCTATAACTTAACTAACTAATGATATGGATAATGTTTAGTGATGGATGAACGATTTTCTTCTCTCTCTCTCTCTTGATATCCGTTGTCCTCAATAGTGCAAAACAAAAAGTAAGGCCTAGAGAAATATAAGAACCAGAGAGAGCGAACAGTATATACATATATATATATATATGTAATTAGCCTTGGTAATAGTAGTTCGAGTGATGAGAAGGTCAGTATAGCTATATAATATTCTACCTAATGATGTCTGTGATGCGTTGGCAAAAAAAAAGAAGTGTCAATAACAACATTAACGATGGTATGATATGTTATTTCAATTGTATATATCAATGTACTTGACTTCATAGTCTTGATTTAGTTGGTTAATAGATAAGCATTGATATTGAGAAAAAAAAAAGACGAATCAACGATTTAAATCTTTCCGTCTTCAATCTTAATATATGAAGCATATAGATGTGATTTTAAAAATAAATCATTCTTAAGAAGAAAATTTGATGTTTAATTATTAAATCAATTTATACTACAATAATTAATATATTTCTTCAATTAATAATAGAATATGTTTATTTAAGTTGTATATTCATATGTTGAAAATAATAACAATACAATATTTATATCATCAACAAAGAATGATATCATATCATTTTTTTTTTCTAGAAGAGAAATAATTTGTACGAGAAGATATAGTGATGATATGATCTTTGTTGATTATAGTTACTTAACAGCAGTCATTATATTGCCATTTATACTGATATAAATATGATTTATGCGACTTCGCATGTGTTGAGTGTCAAATATTTCATTAAGAGTTAATACATATTGTAGAATATTTTTGATAGTATTTAACCAATGTTTCTTTTTATCGATATTTCATCTATCATAAGAATATATGACATTCAAAGTGATCTGCATTGTAATATTCATTAAAATTTTGAAGAAGAAACAATCTAATGATAGATTAAATGCCTTTTATGAAATTATGTCAGATTTTGATTAATTGAAAAAGACTATAGACATCATATGAACATATAAACCTCATTTTGTTCATGTAGAAAGATACTATCAAAATCGAATGTGATATTCATCATCAGTTTCTTTGACAAGTCTTTCTAATCATACATATACGATTAGTTTGTAGACAACATTTTCTTTATTTAATAATTTCAATTCTTCTATTATTTTTTACTGTACCGTTATTTTATTTCATCATGTATACTCAGATAACTCTTGTTGTTTATTGTGTATATTTGATATGACAAAATTCTTTAAATATTTATATTAGTAACTTTCTTATTGATGTTTTCTTTTGTCTGTAATTTGATTCGAGATATATTTTGGGGTCAGTTAATTGATGAAAAAAAAGTAGATCATATACAACCCATGTTGATAATTAATATGTTTTTTTACTGATAATAATAAATAATTATTAATCAAGGGATGCAATTTAATACAAGGTTTTATATATCAGACAAATACAAAACAATTTTATTAAGATATTAATATAACATAATGACAAATAAAAAAAAGAAACAAGAAACATTAGTTTTTAATCAATTTATAATTAAAAAATAATAGTAACATTCTTTTATTTTTATTTATGGAATTTTTTTTCCTAACTAGAATATCTCTGACAAAAATAAGATTTATTTTTTGATAAAAAAAAAAAACTAATTAAATAGTTACTGTTCTATCTCGAGCTCCTTTTGAATCTTTTGGATATGATATACGAATAAGTGTTTTTGCACTTGTTGAATTTATAATTTGATTTTTATTTGAAATTTTATAATGTTTATCGCATAAAATATAATGATGATAGAAAATTTTCAATTGATTTGAATATTCATTAAAGGTTTCCATTGTTGCTTGACGAAATCTTTGACCAGCTAAACAATAAAATATAAAATTTGTCTAAAGAATATAAAATCAACAATAATAATAATAATTAAAATTTAGATTTTATTTTTAAAATATAACTTACAGCATTATTTAATTGTAATAAAAGAACAGATAATTGTGCAATAAGAAATGAACGTTTAAGTTTATATAATTCACGATGTTTTGGTGGATAATTTTCATCAATATAAATAATTAAAGCTGGTGTTGTAAATAAATAAAAAGCAAGATTAACTGTTACAAGCATTATAGTTAATTGTCGTTGTTTACGATTTGAATGAACATCTGTTATACGCATATCAAATTTTTCATTATTTATTTGTTGATGTGTTCGTCGTCGAATTAATGAATAAACAGTAAATAAATTTGATAAAAGTAAAAGATCCGGTATACCATATAATATAATTAATTGATATATACGATGAATTAATCCAAGATGTGGACGTGTAAGACATTTTTTTCGATTTGAATTTGTATGATATATAATTGGAAATGTTGAAGAAAAAATTATAATTGCTATTGTTATAAGTGTATATACGGAAATACGTGCTGAATGAACAGTACAAAAACGTTTGGCAAGAAATGGAGAATAAACAGCAACACAACGTTCTAAAATTGAAGAGTAAATTTGTTTTTTTTTTATAAAAAATAAATGTTGGTGATCAATCTTGAATCACTTCGTCTATTTTTCAAACTCTGCTCTCTATAGTTGAAATCTTAATTAATGTTTTCAATATTTTTTTTACTACTCTATACGTTTATTCAACATAAATTCTCTAAAAATATCTTGTTAAACAGATAAGAAATTTAATAACAATTGTAAAAGAATTTTTTTCTTATTTCATTTGTTCTTATACAGTTCAAGATTCTGTTTACATTTGCGATAGTGTCTGCATCTCTGCGATAGTAGTACATTAGCTTTTAACATAGACTCTAGTTATTTTTGCTTAGAATACTTTCTCTGTTTGAACAACATTGATTAGTCAGAAAAAAAATAATACGAAGAGAAAATAACGACTGATGCATAAAAAACAAAAAATTATAAAATCAACACAAGCTGACTGCAAATGACTTGAACTCGATGCATTCTTAATAATCGAATATTTGCATAGTTAATTTTGAATTTTTATTACTTCTTCGTAAGCAATTATTATGAACTACACTGATTTTTTTTTGCTATACAATAATTTTCCTCTGTTAATTTTTCATATTAAAATAAAATAAGATTGATAATCAAAGTCGAAATAATGTAAAACTTTTTCGTTTACCTATTGCTATAATAACTAAAACCCAATTGGCACAAAAAGTAAATAAATCTGTAAGATATGTTAATGAACAATGAATAAAAAGATTTCGACGTGGTCGTGCTAAATTTGCAGGATGTAAAACAAGAACTGCACTATCAAATATTGCCATATATGTTATAAATACAGCTGATGATGTATTTTTTAATGATTTTTTATTAATAACAATTAATGCAAGAATATTTCCCAATAAACCACTCAAAGAAATAAATGTTTGAATAAATGCAAGCATAAAATTTATTTTTCCAACATATTTATTCATTTCATTACGAAGAAAAGTATCTGAAGGTAATAATAATGAAGAATTATTGTTTGTTGACATTGCCATATATTATCTAAATATAATGTTAAGAAATATATATATATATATATTTTGTTTGGTCAATATGACATTTATTATGAAATCATATAGTTTAGAATTTTACTTATAGAGAAAAGAAACTATTCAACATCTATACCTATAAATAATCAAATAAAATAATCTTTAATGGTAGAAATAGAATGAACTCGATTATTTTCAGATTCTTGCTTTTCTTTTTTAAATCATCTCAAGTATATAGAACTTATATTCTAAATAATTCTTAATAATAAAAACCTTTTAGTATCACTAAATGTACCATTAAGAAAAGACCTGACGGCAATATTTTTAAAACCGCTTAAATAAGTATGAATTGTCTATAAAGAGAAAACAAGAAGAGATTAACATAAAAAATATTACCATTAATGCTATATGATCTGCCTATCTTAATGTATGAATAGATCATATTCTACAACAATATTGGTTTCCGCCATCTCATATAGGAAAACGATGAAGAAGAGAAGAAAAAAAAAAGGTTGAAAACTGTTGTATCGATAGATTTTTATCATTCATAAACAGGCAATGGGGAATATCTGTTCGTTATTAAAATAACCACGGATAAACAGACAAATACGTCATTTTTCCTCTATATATAAGATACTCTAGATCTCCTCCCACGGAATAAATCTGTATATTTTTACTATACATCAAGCATCATCAAGTAATATTTGTAAAACATGATTGATAGTGAGTGACGTTGCAGTCTATAGCAATAATGTTGCATTCACTTCCGTCTTCATCGTATAGGCTATTATAGTTATTTCTATATGTTGTCGTCTTTGAATGAGTAGGAGAAGAAGAAGAAGAAGAACAGCAAATATATATCAAAAATCATGATAGATATCTTGAATCTCTTCTTCGCACATACTATAACAAATTATATTAACATTTTTTTGTTCATCAATGAATATAGTAACTTATCAAATATGTTTTAATCTTTAAGTTTATTCTTACCTCATTAGATATAAATCGATGTAGTATAATAATTTTTAGAAACGTGTAGAATAATTTGGTATAAAATTACTCTTAATAAAAATAATATTTTATGAAAAGAAAATAAACATATCTGACATTTATTATTACTTACTTTTTTTTCAATGATAATTGAAATAATTCGGTATAAGTCTTCAATGATTAAGAAGATCTTTAATTAATACTGAGAATGATAAGAGATTTAAAACAAACGAAATTCTTAAATTTATGTAGGTAATAGACAGTATGGTCATTTATATGCAAACAATTCATTTTTGTAAGTCAGATATCTAAAAAAGAAAAAAAAAATTAGCCTTATTATTCTTTTTCTGTTATCAACTACATCTGATATGAAACATATGGTTCGAACTATCTATAAGAAACGATTTTTATAGAGTATTTTGCTTTAATATAAATTCGATTGAAACAATTTAAAGAATTAAATTCATTGTTGCTCTTATTGATTCTATTGTTTTTTAGTTTTCTTTTGTGCATGCGTATCTATATCTGAGTTTTTCACTATATATTATTGTATTCCATCTCTCATCTAAATCACTATACGTAACCATAATAAAAATATAACTTTATCTAACAAAACAAATTTTTTATAGAAATAATAATCTAATACAAAGTTAAGTTATGATAAACAAAAGAATATTCCCTTTTTTTAGAGTAATAGAATAGTTGTAAAAGTAATGGATAAAATTTCAAAACTAAAATACATTTTCGTAATTCGTATTCGTAGGTTTGTTATGTGATATACTATCAGAAATGAATAATATAAACATATATTACTTACTGTTACTGAAAGAAAACAGGAAACTGGTAATAGTATTGTATCATAAAAAAAAAAAACATTCTTGTTTCTTCTTCTATCTTATTCAATAAATAGACACGGGTCATAAACAAATAAAATTGACATTTACGATCATTGCACTTCAAAGACAATGTTGAAAACCAAATTCAATCTATAATAACTATTAGGATATATGAAAAACCTCCTACTTATATTATATATAATCATCACAAAAGAAAAAGCACTATAAAAGTTTGAAAAACAAACCGATAATTTATTTTTAATAATTAGATTTTGTACTTTACACTTGCTCTTAATTATTTTATTCATTTAAAAATCTACTATTGATGTATGTAGATACATTCATTAAATTAGTTCTTACAAAGAAAAAGGGAATAATAATGATAACAAAAATATGAGCGAGAAAAAAATGAAGAGACACTGACACTTGTCAACATAAGACATGCAATGCTTTTTATATGTAGTATAATTTTTGACGTGACTGTAAATATATTGAAGTCTAGAAAAAAAAAAAAAAAGTTGCTCTTATTTTTGTTATCCAATAAAATATGGCATCAATTTTCGTTTCCAAAAGACTATGAGCAATGTATTAACTTCTGTCAAGAGTATTATGTTCTATTTTCTTCGAAATTGATGATTATTACCTCTTATATCATATGTTTGCTCTATCCGAAAGAGAAAATTTGGATACAGCATAGTCGACGAGTTTTCCCATCTTCGCCCACATTATGATATAAATCATTTATAACAATAAAGCATCATTTAGATTATAAAAGAGAAAGAAACAAGACAAATGAAACTATTAGATCAAAATAATAAAAAGATAATATAAGTTACATGTCAACAACAATTTACACAATGAATTATAAATAGATCTAGATACTTTTGCAAAAGAAATATAAAATAGATAAAAACAAAAACAATTTCAATAGAAAACAAGAAATATATTGAATATATCGACGAGGCAATTCATCAATAAGATAAGAAAAAAGAAAAAGAAAAACATATAGACATAAATAATAAGCGGACAATGCGAAGATATGATTTGCATGACGATAACAACTTGTCATATGCTGTCTTTCCCATCTAACGCGACATATTATAATTTAGATTTTCTTTATATCATAGGATATCGTGCTAAATTGAAAAAGACAACATAAAAATTTTATCATTAATAATGAAAGTGATATTATAGTGTTTCAGTATTATTTAGAATCAATTTTTCTTACTTTTACAAAAAATTTTTAGATCTTATTTTCAATTCAATTAATAATAATGACAACTGTGCTATTTTATTATATTTTGATCTAATCGAATAGACAAATATACAATGAAGAATTGTTTTTATATCGTAGACATATAGAGAAATTGAAGAACGACTAATAAGATTCTATTTAATTTAATATCACTTGTCTATCAAAATAAATTTCCTATGCTATATTTTTTCTATGTAAAATAATACTAAATCATTACTGAAAGTGCATGTTTCAATGCATCTACTTCAATTTATTTTCAATGATATATCGATATTAATGTGAGAATTGAAATTGTGTAATTGAAAAGAGCGGACTTCAAGCCATCTTTTTATACGATTTATTTGAGCCCATCATCACTTTTTTACGAGTGTTTCTACGTCAATATATTATTTTCATGGTTTTTCAATGTTCTGACTGTCATTATACTAAATTGTAGCTTGAATTTCGCTGTATATATGATAAAATTACTACATATGAAACTCATCTTGTTGAGGAAGCGAGATCAGAGAGAGACTACTATAATTTGGTACATGGCAGTTAATATGTTGAAAAAACATGAAAATAATATATTGACGTAGAAACAGTCGTAAAAAGGTGACTATAACCTCAGATAAACTGGCACTTAACTCTGACATAGATATGAATAAGAATTAAATCTAGATTTTATAAAGCACAATGAATACATGTACATTATGAAACATTTCATCGATGTGTTACTTTTTTAAACAAGACATGCGAGTTTAATTTTATAAGAATCATACCGGACAAAATATGATTAAATGATAGAAATAAATTAGATGAATTTTATATATAGTTTGTTTTTTTAAGTACATCGTTTGAATGTACATAAGGTGATTTGCATAGATAGATGTACTGATATCATTTGACAGAATAATTCATTGAGATCTTTTTATGAATATTAAGTAACTTATGATTATATAAAAAAAGTTATACCTAACATAGCTCTTGTGGCGCAATTGGTTAGCGCGTTCGGCTGTTAACCGGAAGGCTGGTGGTTCGAGCCCACCCAGGAGCGTAACTTTTTTATAAACTTTAATGTAGAATGATAATATGATTTAATTACTTTTCAGTTTTATTTAATGCTCTCTTTTTATTTCGTTGATATTAATTAGATATTTAATTATAACTGTATCGATCAATTAAAATAAATATTCACATGGAGAAGTGAACGATATTTACACTGGAAAGAAGTAGAGAAAGTGCGATTCTGTTTAATACGTTCGTATAGTACTTGAAAATGAAATATTATTTAGGAAAGTAGCAGTTGCTTTAATTTTATGAAGTTCAGATGTTTGTTTTTTTCGAAAATAAATATTAATAAATTTTTCTTCACATTTCATAATTCTATTTTTGAGTAGGGTATAATAGTGAAAAATCATATGATGTATATAATCCATAGATAGAATATTGTTATTCCGAAGGGTTTTGATTAAAACTCAAACTGAACCAGATAGTTATTAATATAAAGCGTTAAAGACATGATATTTTATTAAATCTTTTTAGTTAAGTATATCACTTAGCGGTAAAATTATTACTATACTGCTCACCAAGATTTCTGATTTCAGTTTATTTTTTTCATTTTTGTATAGGTCAAGCTTTGTAATAAAGTCTCGATCTTTATCTGCTTTTGAAAAGTAATTTAAATAATATATTCCACCAATATGTTGTTAAAATCTATTGATTCAAATTCAACTTGGCAAAAAAATTAATTTGTTATACTTTAATACGCAATACATTCATTGAAACATAAACTTTAAATGATAACAAAATAGGATTTTGTATCTCTCATTTTATTTATGAGTAGACAATATTGAATATTCAATAATTTCGAAATAAACTTTCGAAGAGAATGTTTGTGTTCAAAGAGTTTGTTTGTGATAAGTAGAAACTTTTATGGAAGGATTCTCATGTAATTTAGCCCGAATGATTATTGTTGGCTGATCTTTCAGTATAATGTACAGTATATCAGTGGTATGCAGTAGATGGTGTAAATACATATTCTTTGTAGCAGGTTTCGAATCGATAGAGATTTTTTCGAGAGGTTCAGACTGGCTGGTTTAATTACATAATACAACGGGCACAATTAACCAATTATTTCTTTAGACAAAATTTTATTCCTATAATTCCACGAGAATATACAATGCGGAACTTAAATTACATGCGAAATTTCTAATAGTAACATGTTCTATTTGAGTTTGTGATGTTTCATATACGCTCTAATACTAAGAATGAATAAAAAACTATTTCCAAACCTTCTCATCTAATAACTCGCAACCACTGGTATTGAACAACATTCATACTTGTTCTATTTGATTTCCTTCAAGTGAAATATGATTCTTTACAAGAATTGATGAGTTTAATATGTTCTTCTGAAATCATTATATAACACTATTGAAAACTTTGTCAGCTCTTATAAAGCAACAACTAACAATAGGAAGATAGATGAATCTACAAAGTACAGTATTTGTAAGGTGCGGGAAAATCGAAATTCGAGCAAAATTTTTTTTTGCCGATTTTTTGGCATGGTTGGATAGAGCTCGTCAAGTTACCTATAAAAATATTGTTTTTAATATTTTCAGATCGGTTTTTCTAAAAAAAAAATTCAAAAATACTATTATTCTCAAAATAGCCTTAAAGTGATATATCCCTTTTTATGCTCTGAATAGTATATTGTCATTTTTTTATATTTTATCTTGATTTCACGTTTCCCACATATTTTAATTGATATTTCCGATAAAGCTCGATATAAAAAGAAACTTACAATCGACTTCAAAGATAAAATCATTTCACAATCAACTCTACTATGACCAGCACTATATATAGATATATGAGCTTCAGACGGGTTTCCTTCCAAAGAGATCAACTCACCATAGACACATGTTATACTGATTCTTTTTCTCTAGTTATAACCATCATATATATACTAAAAACAACACGGATGGGTTTTGGGCGAATTCCTTCCTTCATTGAAAAACTTGAATTATACCCCATATCAGTGACAAAACCATAAAAACTGCTTAAAATTGTGTTCGTATTAAAGAGTTTCCGTTATCTTAACTCAATATGACAGCAAAATCAATAGTATATTTGGAATCAGCGTCAAAAACTACGTCGAATAAGATATCTTTCGCCGAAAAAAAATTTTCATGAAAAATTCACCTGT
>JAJEKB010020380.1:105295-126642 GCA_022393335.1 Macrotrachela quadricornifera | reverse complement strand
GGAAGGCTGGTGGTTCGAGCCCACCCAGGAGCGTAACTTTTTTTTTACTTTTTTATATTTTATTATGAAAGTGGAAATGATACCACAATGTTACATTTGTCTTGATAAAGACTAATGCAATAGTTGTGTTAGCATGTTATGAATGCTTAAACATATACGAAATACTTAAAATATCTATATAACAATGACTTATCTTTATCAGTCGCACATCAAATCATTCTGATTCAGTCAGTTCTATATAATCTTTTTTAACACATGCTTTCAGTCAGAGCATCAAGTTATCGTTCAATGCTCTTCATCAATGCTGGATTCACTTGTGAAAGTTGTTTATTTCCTTTTTTTCTGTTTCATCTATTCAATGCGAAGAACAATATGCATAGAAAAAAAACTTGTTTTTCTCACTGATAATAATTGATACTGCTGACGTTAAGTAAGCATGTGGACAGGATGAATGAATTGCAGTAAATGAAAGATTTCAATGCGAATATCATCGAAAAAAGAAAAAAAATTCAAAGCAGAAAAAAGTAGCGGGAGTAAAGTTTTTAATGCGAAAATCTATATAAGACTTTAGTTCATTGTGTGAAACTATGCGGATGGCAGCAATAAATTTTTCAGCTCTGTAGTTGCTCAACAATTGTCTTTATAAAATTCGGATACAAATGAATAATGCAGCGTTAAAACGAACTTCAAATGCGTGAGCGTGCCACGGAGGGCGAGTGACGCGATCCTGCGAGAGAGTGTCACGAAAGAGTGCAGGTACGGCCCGTCTGGTGTTATTGAAAAATGGAAGGGGGCATCCCTGCATTGGATTGACACGAATCGAGAAGTTAAACAGTTGAATTTTACAAAAAGTATTTATTTGAGTAGTTGGAAACTTGAAGGTTGACCCGACCAGTTGAATTAATTGCTGGATAGTGTAATTCGACTCCAAAAGTTGACACTATCCAAATTTTACCGTCATTCGTTCACAATAATATAAAGGTGGAATTTTTATACATATTCTAGCATTGAGAATTTTACTACTGATTACCCCTGTACTTCCCTAGCAATATGGGAATAAAATTCGCGCAAGATAACTTCTGAAGTAAAGATTTTTTAATGATAGTAGGCGGAGGTACAGAAATTATTTTTCGGCGAAACGGATGCTGATGTTATTAGTACTGAAATCTCGTATTAATTCACGAACTGACATGTATTGCAAAGTGACTGTCAATCAAATTAAGATTATATTGATAATTCTCATCAAAGATAAGCAACAATTCAATGATAATAATCAAATTTTCCCTTGTATTAATGAGTCAACATCTCTCTGAGATAATCTTTCACCCCAAAATACAGTAAACAAACCGAAACGGTAGTTTTCTTTAAAATCAAGGTTAGTAATATGTTGTTGCATATCAGAAATGAAAAATCCCATATTAGTACTGACATCGACTACCATCATGTGTAATGCTACATTGAGTATGAAATAGAGAACTCATCATAGGATGCTTCACTAAGTCGCTTGATAGTGGTCGCATTCTTTACATAGTTTATCGATATTTGGTAATTGAATTTTATTGCTATGGAAATGCCGAGTTGATCGATGTTTTAATTTGAGATTCTATGAGTGATTTATGCGTAGCTGATATGGTGATGCTTACTCACATCGAGTGATTTTACTGTTTTTGAAAAAGAGATGACCATGACAGCTCTTGTGGCGCAATTGGTTAGCGCGTTCGGCTGTTAACCGGAAGGCTGGTGGTTCAAGCCCACCCAGGAGCGTAACTTTTTTTAAAAATTTTTTTATATTTTATTATGAAGGTATGGAGGGTAACACAGTGTTACATTTGTCTTCATTAGGACTAATGCAATAGTTGTGTCAGCATGTTATCAATACTTAAATATATAACAATGATGTATGTTTACTAGTCGTATATGAAATCATTCTAATCCTGTCAGTTCTGCAGAATCTTTTTTAAAACATGCTTCTAGTCAGAGCATGAAGTTATGGTTCAATCGCCCTTGATCAATGTTAGATTCACATGCGAAAGTTGGTTATTTCCTTCGATCGGTTCAATCCGAAGAACAGTATGCATCGGGAAAAACTTGTTTTTCTCAGTGATAATAATTGATGCTGCTGACGTTAAGTAAGCATATGAACAAGATGAACGAACTGACATTTATTTCAAAGAGGCCATCAATCAAATTAAGGTTGTACTGGGTATTCTCAACTGCACCATAGAGACTGCAATCCAGTGGCTTCTGTGCCGTTCGTAAGTCAGGATAAAGGAGGAGCGTTTGATGGAAAGCGTGCAAATATCGCTGTCTCTAAAAAGAACAAGACGACAGAAACCAACCGTACACGAGCGATTTCAACACGAAACCGTACAGGCTCTGACGGCACCCAGGAAAACAAGATCCGCGCCCTCTGTCCAGTGACCAGGGTATAGTCGAAAAATTGGCAACTAGAAAGAATTAATATACAAAAAAACCTTGTCAAAAATACTCTGCTAGTAGGAACATGGAATGTGCAGACACTATGGGCTTCTGGCAAGCTAAAATTACCTAGAAATGACATGAAACGTATTAGATACGACAGAATTGGTATTTCTGAAGTGCGATGGACAGGAAAAGGTGAAACATTGAATGGAGATTTCATTTGGTCAGGAGAAAAATCTTCACATATTTGGGGTGTGGGTTTCTTACTAGACACACAAGCTAAAATGGCATTAATAAGATACGCCATTTAAAATTTCAATAATACATGTATATGCACCAACCTCCTTATTTTTAGAAGAAAATATTGAAGCATGCTATAACGATATTCAGGAAACATTAACAAAAACAGATAAAAAGGATATACTTATCCTGACAGGAGATTGAAATATGGGTATAGCGATAGAAATGAATGCGGAAAACGCCTCCCAGAACTTGCGACAGTGCATGATCTCTACGTGTATAATACAAAATTTCAATATAAACCAAATCAAAAACGGACCTGTGCATTGCCAGATGGCATTCATAAGAATCTGATTGACTTGATTCTCATCGAGCAAAGATGGAAGATTTTAGTCACCAACTATCGAACTTTTCAGAGTGCAGACGAAAGTTCAGATCACTCACTAGCGTTGTGTAATATCAACTTGAAACTTAAGAAACCGCACAACAAACTATAGAAATGTTGCAAAGTTGATGTGAGCCAACTGAGAGATGAGAAAATAAAGCAATTCTACTGCGTTGCTCCAATGAAAGAAATGAAAAATATAGAGCCAACATGTAATCTGGAAGAACACGCCAAAAAATAGAACAGGCAATCAAAATTAAGGTAGAGCCAATCGTATCTGCAAAAAGAATAATAAAAAAATCATGTATTTCTGAAGAGACACTAAAACAGCTAAGAATAAGAAATATTTCCCTAGAGTATACACAACAATACAAAGATCTCCTACTCAAATCATTCAATTGGTGATCGTACGGTTTATTGCAAGAACAAATTGTTACAATATTTTATAGGATGAAATAGTTGTGCATCTTCCACTAATTTTCTAGAGAGTAATGATAAAGAGCGAATAAAAATAATGAGAAAAAAGGCGATGGTTTCTAAGAAAGTTTAATATTGAATTGAAAGAGAACTAACAGATTTATCAAACCTATAAAGATTTCTCTATAGATATATTTGAAGAAACTTTGACAGAAAACTTTACCAATTGATCTACACGACTGGTTAGTTTTCAAGAATATATACAAAGGCTTCACGTTCTGGCACAGAACTTTTATTTCATTACGAGAATATGAAATAATCCGATACAAAAGATATTTACAGCATAATATCGGTAAAGCTTTTTGAGTTTCTGAAAATGTGTTAGTCGCTTTTTTAATTCAGTATTGTATTTTTTTATACACTAGTCTTTTTTCTCATTATTTTTCTTCGCTCTTTATTATCATTCTCTAGAAAACTAGTGGATGATCTACCAACATTTTGTGCTATTAAATATTGCGACAAACTGTTCTAGCACCATTCGGCTGCCTTGGTTCTTTAATAACTTCTGAAGAAAATCATCATTCTCCTCTATTTTATTAGTATGCATTATATAATCGTTAAATCATTACTGAAAGTTATCTAATAATTTTATATACATCAGATTTAATCCGATTTTATCAATTAGAAATTAAACAACATATTCACCTATACGCATGACTATTTTACAAATTTTTTAGTTTTTTTTTCCATTCAAAAGAATGATCAGAAAAAGTGAGATCGAAATTCTGATTTTACATGACAAGCTCGCTTTTTCTGACTGAAAAGAGTTTATAAATACACTTGTTAATCCAAAATATTCATAAAAAAACAAAAACATATTCTGTGTAGGACATGATATGTCAATTCACTGTAGAGAAAAAAAAAACTTGTACTTTTAAATAGTACTGACCCCGCCGTAGTGTTTAAAAAATAAATATCTGAAAATGACATGAGAAAATAGTATGGTGTTGACACATAATTATTAGTTATGGATCAAAAAGCAGCTCACAACAGAAACTGTGCCTTGTTTTAAGCTCTTCCAGAATTAATATATAAATATTCAAGTAGAATTTTAACTTGAATAGTATAAAATACGAAACTATGAATAATAGTACATGGCTCTTTACATATTCCACAACTGTTAGAGAGAATTGGCCTAATCCATCACCTGATGATATGCCTCCTCCTGATGGTCCACCTCCAGATGACATTGGTGGTGGTGGCAATACTGAAACAGTCATCACTAATCTACAAAAACAACTTGCTCTTTATGGTTATCTTCTTCTTTTTCTACTTGGATTTTTTGGTCATATCAACAGTATCATCATATTTCTACGTCATACACTTCGTTCAATTTCAACAAGTTGTCTATTTATTTGTGTTACTATATCAGATATAACCTATTTATTAGTTTGTATTTATGATTTTCTTTATATTGGTGTTGGTCTTTCATCTGAAAATTTACAAAGAAATTCAAATTTATCAAATATACTTTGTCGTTTTCGATCCTTTATTCAATCAGTTGCAATGTGTACATCAGCTTGGCTTCTATTAACTATTACAATCGATCGATGGTTTCGTATTCGATTTCCATTTCGAGTTAAAAAATTATGTACAAGAAAACGTGTTCTTCTTGGTGCATTAATTGTTCTCATTTGTGCTATAATATTTAATTCTCATTTACTATTATCATCATTCGGAAGTCTATCAGGATCAACTATTTGTGGTCCAATATCAAATTCAATATATTCATTTTTCTTTCGACAGGTTTTTCTTTTTTAAAGTAAGTTATATGTATAATTATTAAATATTATTTTAGATTTGGACAATTTTATTTACTTGTTTCCAAACTGTTTTACCAACAATTGCTCTACTAATTATTACATTTGATATGTTTATTCGTCTACAATTACAACAAAAACAAAAAAAGAAATTAAATCAAAAACATCGTCGTCGTACTTTTGTTGATCGACAAATGTTAATTATTATGTTAACAAGTATATTTTTATTCTTTTCAACACAAATTCCAATGAGTTTATTCAATATACTTTTAACACCTATTCTCCAATCTCGATTAACAATGATAGAAGCTCTTCAATTAGAATCAATATTTTATTTTATTACATCAATTAATTTTGCTGTAAGAAATTTTTCATTTAAAGTCTTTTTCATTTCTAAATAATTTATTAATTACTTTAGACAATATTTTATATTCATTGTTTAACAAGTAGATTATTTCGACAAGAATTTTATAATATTATCTTTTGTCATAAACGACGACGTGTTGGTATTGTAATTCATAAGTTTGGAATTGAACTCACTCGAACTCAAGGATTTGATATACAAAAAAGAAAAAATCAACAAAAATGTCCAATTGAAAGTATACATTAACTAATTTTTGTGCTTTTCTTTTACATGAGAACCTCACAGGTGACTCATAATCAATGAATCAAAACGTTTCCATCTTTTTCCAGCACTTGCTAAGATATCGAATATTTCGTTTTAAGCTCATTCGATAGAAAATTTTTCGCTCTACAAAATAGCTGATTTTGTTTTTTTAAAATAAATATTTCTTATCGGTTAAAAATTGAAAAGACTGACAGATACTCAACTGGCTAACTGCAATTTCCGATTATTTTCTTCGAATATCTATCGATTCGTATCAGTCTGTGCTAGTGATCAGCGGAGTCGAATTTTTTTATTCTGAAACCTGACTCCGACTCCTAAAAAACTCCAAAACTGTATTTTGAAGTTTATCGACATAGGATTTATACCAAGGTCTGATATTCTAGAAAGAGGGGAAAAGTGGGGGACTCAATAAGGAACAAAATACAGTTTATTTTGTCATAAGACACATTTCGTCAGGTTTTTTTTTTCAGAAATAATGAAGTGAAATTATGAGTAACATGTTTTAACACATAATTTATGATTATGGGAATCGGAGTTTTTGTTTCTGGAATCCGGCTCCGACTCCGAAAAATTTGGTGTAAGCGACTCCGACTCCAATGGATTCGCAGTCGGGTTTCGGAGTCCTATACAGTTCACTAGTCTGTGCTCATCAAATTCGATGTTAAATGTAAAGTATTCAACATCAGTATATAGAATATGCAACTTACATTTGGCAGGATTTCTGAAACTGGTCTTGTCAAAAATCAGCTATACTGTATTAATACTTTATCATTATCTTATTGGATGCAAAATTTAACTATGAACAAAATGATGTAACCTATAAACCGAGTAGCGAAAATCTTTATATTATCCTAAATCATAAATAAATAATGGCATATTTGGGTCTGACCAAAAGTTCTAATTTTGTTTAAAAAAATGTATAAAGACAAAGAGAAAGTTTTAGTTTTATTTTGTTAAATGTTTGAAATAGTTACCATCATTATTTATACAAAGTTCTATCGTTTCTAATAGTTTGTCAAAAGATTTTTTCAATTCTCCTTCTGGAATATTTTCACCATCTTGAATATATTCTTTAACTCACAGTTATATTGTCAAAAATTCTAATTCACATGTTAATCGTTCAAGTTAATAAATTTTAAATATAAAATAATGAACATTGTAGAATATTAATTATCTAACGATTAATTCTATAAATATTTATTCAAAAAAAACAAGATTATTTTTCTATTGAAAAATTTTTTGTAGTAAAATACTGAAACTATCAATTTTATTTAGAATAATTATATGTGTACGTATACATAATAGAAAGTCTTACATATTAAAATATTCAGTAAAAAATAACTCTTAATACAATCGTCTCATAAATATATGCATAAAAAATGCAATAGCTGCCAAAGTATAAAATATTCGTGCTAATATTCGTGTTGATCGATTAAAATCTTCTACAAGATCTTCATCAATTCTACCACCACAACAAAAAGCCTGATGACTTGTTGCATCCTCACAACATTGATTATCACCATTACTAGTGCTACATTGAATTTCCATCACAACACTACCATTTGATGTACAAAAATAATAACCCGATAATCCATTTGGATAACGTGATGAATATGATCGATAATAATAGTGATGAGATACCGGAACGAAAGTATGTCGAGTTCGACTCCATAATGATCCAGCCGGACGAGAAATAACTGCACCAGTATGTGTGTTTCGATATTGAGGAATACCGGAACCTGTTCGACTTCCACTACTAGCCCTACTAACACTAGTACTAACACGTGAAGTACGTGAACCACTGCTAGAGGTACGTGAAATGCTTGAACGACTACTGCTTGAACGGCTACTGCTAGATGATGATCTAGATCCAGATCCAGATCTAGATCCAGATCCAGATCTAGATCCAGATCCAGATCTGCGAGGCGAACGATTATTTGTCATATATGGTTCTAAAAATAATATTAATAAATTTCTTTTATATAAAAGAATCAGCGACTTCATATGCATACGCAGATATCCTTCTTCTATTATTTTTATTAGTCATTGTTTCTATGAAAGATTGATCTGCTCTTGTGATTTGTTCAATAGAAGATTCTATTTATTTATTCGATTTTACATACCATCTATAGTATCTTCACTTTGTATATCATCATGTTGTTGATAACCTATTGATTTAAACCATTTTTTACAAAAATTTTCCCACTGCTGATTTTCTTCATCATATAAATCTTTGTCAGATAAATCTTCACAAATCTTTTGTATTAGTTTTTCTGCTCTGTTTTTTGATTGTATTGATCCATTTGTATTTATTATTACAAATAGTAATAATATACCAATAACAAACAATATTTTTATTTTTTCTCCGATCAACATTATCTAAGTAATGGAATGATATAATATTCAATGCATTTAGGCAATAAATAAATGAATGAATGAATGAATGAATGAAAAGGCAAGTTTTTTTTTTCGTCGTTTTCGTTTGTTTTGCTTGGTTGGACAGAGAGAAAAAGAAGCAAAAAATAAATTAGGCTGTATGCTTGATGAAAAGAATATTATATGTAAGTTACAAAATGACGTCAGGTTCGAGAGAACGAACAGAGGGAAAAATATCACATGATTTATCAACTACTGTTGTAACAGAACTATCAAAACAATTCGTCGAAAAATATGAACCAAACATATGATCTTGAGAAAAAATGATGAAACATTTCACATTGATATTTAAAACCAATTAGATTATATTCCTTATTTTATCGTAGTTTAGCTAATTTTTTTTTGTTCGTCGTATAATCAACAAAATATAGTGAAAAAAAAATTCAATTTTACAAGGTTAATTGTCTTTTTTTAATTGAACAATGTGAAAGCAATTAAGTTGAATTTTTTTTCATGTGTAAATTATATTTTCATTGATATCAAATGATGATTATTGATAAGATGATATTTATTTGTTTTGTGTAGCTTATAGTTACCTTATTTCGAATATATTGTGTCTGATAGTACTTTATACAAGTTAAATTCATAATTGATCAATAAAATATTCAACAAAAAATATTAAGAATTATGGGTGAGATTTCAAACATTTTCTGTATATTTAATTATTAAATTTGCGATATCATCTTTTCTAAAATATGAATTAATGAAGCTTTGTAAATTTTACCATTTCATTTTTTTTTATTTTATTGTAGCCATATGATCAATTACAAACAACTGTTCATGTAATATCTCTTCTACAAAATTATCAGTTTGATAAAAATATGACATAGTAAAAAACTAATGAATCTCTAAAGATTTTGTAAAATGAACAAAAAAACTGTTGAAATATTACTAAGTAGATATAGTTAAAAAATAGAAAGATGAAGATTTTAAATTTTTTCTTTTTATGATTAATTTTTATTCATTGATAAAATATTAATCATTCATATTATTGCAACAGACCTATCTTTAGGTAAAAAATTTTTGAAAAACAATTTCAATTGAGCTTTCGTTTTCGAAAAAAAGGCTTCAGAGTTTCTTATTTTAGAATATGTATCTTTTGATTTAGATTTTTGATTAATTTCTACATTTTGATAGCTGATCATATGTACCTTTATATAAAATATATCTTTCTTATAAGAATAGCATTATAATTAAATAATCTTCATCTAACATCCAGAAATAAAAACTTAAACCAACTTTGGCTGGCTTCGTAGTGGCACTTTGTAAAAATATAGGATCATATAGGATTCTCAAGCTCTATTTATATAGGATCACTTCTTCTTACATAAGACATTTACAGGACACTAATTTTCAATAAAATTCAAGTCTTCTTAATGAAAATTTATTGGAAAACTAGGTAATTCAGCAATAGAAATGGAAAGTACGGCCTTTCTCCAAGATCTCCTCTCATAATTTAGGTAGACACATAGTAAAAACAAATCCACAATATGCTTTTTCTCAAAAAATAGACGTTGTTATGTTTAATTTATTTTCAAGTGTCATATACTTAGGCATACCAAAAGTGATGACAGTGATATTTTGAGTTCTTCTATAAAGCATAAAGATGCTTTTTTAATATATAGTCTGATAGAGAAAAATATTCTATTTTTTATGCTGTTTGATCACACTTCAATTCATATGATAATAATAATCAATTGTCGATAAAATCTGTCTTATTATAATATGTACTGATTGTATGAATAATAGTAATGAGTTTTTGAGCAACTTTTGATAGCAAGATAATAAAGACTTGCAATTTTGACTAACAGAAAAAATACATGAAGTTACATCGAAAGATACATTATAGGTTTTATAATGTGATTTCTTAAAACTTTTTTTATTGAATTTTCTAACAGTTGTAAAAACAGATTTTTATGGAAAAAAAATAAAAAAGCAAAGAAACAATCTTTGTTTTCATAAATATCACTAGGAAATATATTATTGATCTCAGCATTTTAGACTATTTATACCTTTATCCATGTAAAAATTTCTATAAACTTAACGACTTAGTGAAAATTATCGATAATAGCATACAAGTAGCAGAAAATACCACGGAAAACGTGGAAAGTTTTCAATATCTAGACAGTTTGCTAACATGGAATAATAACTGTTCAGAGGAAATAAAAAGGAGAATAATGAAACCAACAGGTGCAATGGCTTCTTTCAGGCACATAAGAAATACTAGGAAACTGAAGCTAGAAACTAAACTTAGAATCCTAACCACATGTGCGTTCAGTATCCTATTATAGGCGTCAGATACATGGATCCTAAAAGAAACAGGCAAAACAAAACTACTGGCATTCCAAATGAAATGCTACCGACAGGTTCTGAGAATTAATTGCAAAATATGGTACGAAACGAAGATATCAAGAAAAGGATGTCAAACGAAGAGAGCATAGTAGACATCATCCAGAAAAGGAAACGAAGGCTATTTCGCCACATCGGCAGAATGGGCAATTGTAAACTAATAAAAAATCTAATATTTGGTAAAATGGACGAAAAATCTCGAAGGGAGCGTCCATGCACAAAATCCCTAGATGACATAACATAATGGTGTCAGCGCAATGGACATGGAAAAATCTGATCCTGTAAATGATTGATCCTGATGGACGCTAAACTTAAGGGACACGATGATGATGATGATTATTTTTTTTACCAAAGACAAGAAATTATTGAATGACAATCATTCAGTTTTTTTTGCACTAATTGATCAACACCTATCTGGGATGAACGTCCACCCCAAAATACATTAAACAAATCGAAACGATAGTTTTCTTCGATATCAAGGTTAGTAATATGTTGTTGCATATCTGGAATAGAGAAAATGCCATATTAGTACTGACATCGACTACCATTATGTGTAATGCTCGATTGAATATGAAATAAAAAACTCAACTGTGAGAAATCCCACTAAATCGATTGATGGTGACCGCATTCTTTACATAGCTTATCGACAATCTGTAATTGGATACTACTGCTACGGAACCGTCGAGCCGATCGATATTTTTATTGGAGACTTCTATGAGTATCGCATGTGCAACAAATGTAGAAGTGCTTACTCACATTGAGTGATTTTACTGTTTTTGAAAAAAAGATGACCATGACAGCTCTTGTGGCGCAATTGGTTAGCGCGTTCGGCTGTTAACCGGAAGGCTGGTGGTTCGAGCCCACCCAGGAGCGTAACTTTTTTTAAAATTTTTTTATATTTCATTATGAAAGTGAAGATAGTTGTGCAAGCATGTTATCAATCCTTAAACATATACGAAATACATAAAGTATCTATATAACAATGATGCATGTTTATCGGTCGCATAGCAAATAATTCTAGTCCTGTCAGTTCTACAAAATCTTTTTTAACACACGCTTCTAGTCAGAGCGTGAAAATATGGTCCAATCGCCCTTGATCAATGTTAGATTCACTTGTGAAAGTTGATAATTTCCTTCGATCTATTCAATCCGTAGAACAGTATGCATCGGAAAAAACTTGTTTTTCTCAGTGATAATAACTGATACTGCTGACGTTAAGTAAGAATGTGAATAGGATGAACGAACTGACATTTATTTTAAAGAGATCATCAATCAAATTAACACTATATTGGTTATTTTCATCAAAGACAAGAAATTATGGATTGATTCATAATAATCTAATTTTCTCTTACATTAATGGATAAAAATCTCTCTGAGATAAACTTCGACCACAAAATACAGTAAACAAATTGAAACAATTGTTTTCTTCCACATCAAGGTTAGTATAATATGTTGTTGCATATCTGGAATAGGAAAATGCCATATTAGTACTAACTTCGATTACCATTACGTGTAATGCTCGATTGAGTATGAAATAAAACACTCAACTGTGAGATATCCTACTAAATCGTTGGATGATGGTGGCATTCTTTACATAGTTTATCGATAATCTGTAATTGGATACTATTGCTACAGAACTGTCGAGCAGATCGATATTTTAATTGGAGACTTCTATAAGTGTCCTATGCGTAACTAATGTGGAAGTGCTTACTCACATTGAGTAACTTTACTGTTTTTGAAAAAGAGATGACCATTACAGCTCTTGTGGCGCAATTGGTTAGCGCGTTCGGCTGTTAACCGGAAGGCTGGTGGTTCGAGCCCACCCAGGAGCGTAACTTTTTTTAAAATTTTTTTATATTTCATTATGAAAGTGAAGATAGTTGTGCAAGCATGTTATCAATCCTTAAACATAAGAAATACGTAAAATATCTATATAACAATGATGTATGTTTATCAGTCGCATAGCAAATCATTCTAATTCTGTCAGTTTTGGATAATCTTTTTTAACAAAAGTTTGTGGTCAGAGCATGAAGTTATGGTTCAATTGCCCTTGATCAACGTTAGATTCACTTGCAAAATTTGATTATTTTCTTCGATCTATTTCATTTGTTCAATTCGAAGAACAGTATACCTAGAAAAAAACTTGTTTTTCTCACTAATAATAATTGATGCTGACATTAAGTAACCATATGGACAACATCAATGAACTGACATGTATTTCAAAGAGACCATCAATCAAATTAAGATTATATTGACTATTTCCATGAAAGACAAGAAATTATTGAATGAAAATGATTCCGTTTTTTTTGCACTAATTGATCAACGCCTATCTGAGATAAACTTCGACCCAAAAGTAAGGTAAACAAATCGAGACGATAGTTTTCTTCGATATCAAGGTTAGTAATATGCTGTTGTATATCAGAAATGAAAATGCCATATTAGTACTGCCATCGATTGTCATCGTGTGTAATGCTCCATTAAGTATGAAATAAAAAACTCATCTATAGGATGTCTCAGTAAATCAGTGGATAGCAGTGGCATTCTTTACATAGTTTGTTGACAATCAGTAATTGGATACTACTGCTACGGAACTGTCGAGCTGATCGATATTTTTATTGGAGACTTCTATGAGTGTCGTATGTGTAACTAATGTAGCAGTATTCACTCACATTGAGTGATTTTACTGTTTTTGAAAAAGTGATGACCATGACAGCTCTTGTGGCGCAATTGGTTAGCGCGTTCGGCTGTTAACCGGAAGGCTGGTGGTTCGAGCCCACCCAGGAGCGTAACTTTTTTTTAAAAACTTTTTATATTTTATTATGAAAGTGGAAATGGTACCATAATGTTACATTTGTCTTGATAAGGACTAATGCAATAGTTGTGTCAGTATGTTATGAATACTTAAACATATAAGAAATACGTAAAATATCTATATAACAATGACTTATGTTTCTCAGTCGCACATCAAATCATGCTGATTCAGTCAGTTTTGTATAATCTTTTTTAACACATGCTTTCAGTCAGAGCACGAAGTTATGGTTCAATTGCCCTTGATCAATGTTAGATTCACTTACGAAAGTTGATTATTTCCTTCGACCTGTTTCATTTGTTCAATTCGAAGGACAGTATACGTAGGAAGAAAAATTTATTTTTTTCAGTGATAATAATTGATACTGCTGACGTTAAGTATTTGGAAAACAGCAACGAACTGACATTTATTTCAAAGAGGCTGTCGATCAAATTAAAATTATATCGATTATTTCCATCAAAGATAAGAAATTATTGATTGATAATAATCCAATTTTCTCTTGCATTAATGGATCAACATCTGTGTGAGACAAAGTACGACCCCAAAATACAGTATACAAATCGAAACGATGCTGCCCATTATTTTTTTCGTAATAGAATTTATTAGTATGTTGTTGCATACCCGAAATGAAAAATGCCATTTTTTTGTACTGGCATCGACTACCATGATGTGTAATGCTCGACTGAGTGTGAAACAGAGGAATCATTTGTAGGATGTCCCACTCAATCAGCTGATCCTGGTGATGTGCTATTACTATACAACTGTCGAGTTGATGCATATTTTTATTCGAGACTTTATGAGTGATCAATGAGTAGCTTATGTGGAAGTGCTCACTCACATTGAGTAATTTTACTGTTTTTGAAAAAAAGATGACCATGACAGCTCTTGTGGCGCAATTGGTTAGCGCGTTCGGCTGTTAACCGGAAGGCTGGTGGTTCGAGCCCACCCAGGAGCGTAACTTCTTTTTGAAAAATTTTTAATATTTTATTATAAAAGTGAAAATCGGTGAAGTGATGTTACCTTATGCGATGTTATTATATATATAAATTAATTAAGTCTTGCTATAATATATAGTTTTTTTCTTGCGTCTTTTGAGTGAGTATGATGGAATCATGATATTCTATATCTTTTCTTTATATATTGTATCATCTTATTGTCTTGTTTCCATAAACATATGCTTTTGCTTTTAGTAATATAATGCCAAGCAGATATTGAAAATTAGTATCTTAGATTTATCGTACTGTATATGTTTCAACAGTGACATATTAAATAAATAGGTTTTTACTAAAGTTGAGCAACGTTGATTTTGTTCCTGTTAGATATTATCAATTATTGCTTTGATGTATGTTTTGAAAAAGCATACAAAAAAGCATTGCATATTGAAGACTCGTCGCTTCCCATGTTGTTAAACGAAATTAGCAGTTAGAATAGTTTGGAGGAACGATTTTTGGCGTTTTTGGAGGATTTCTTAACCCATTCGCGATAACATGAATATTGCTTTTTCATAATTCGTGAAAGATTTCATTTCTTTATTTGTAGCAACTGTAGTACTTCAAAACAACTTTGATCAGCGTTTCTCTTATCAATATGAACTGTGAATATTCCTTTATCAGCGGTAAAAGAATCAGTCCCTTTGGTCAAAGTATGGTAGTGGTGTTCAGTTTTTATAGGATAAATGATCTTTTGACCGTCCTAGAGTGGGACCCATCGCCTCGAAAGGGTTATAGTATTTATTGTTTCTTCGTTCACATGAATAAGGCCATTGTAGTCTGTCATATCACTCTGCTCTGTAAGCAGTTTGATCATAGTTAACTGAATTGATCGTCTCAAATTCTGTTTAAATTGATTGATCATTTAGTTTAGTCGTGTTAAATCATATTCAACATAACTTTCAGTTTCTTTTAAATGAGCCAGTTCTTGTGAAAATGTTTTGAGATTGGTGTTGATCATCGTTCGCTCAGAGTTTAGTAATTGAGTAGCTTATTGACGAACTTGCTTAGCTATACGTTTCACTATGTTAATAGTTATGTCTTGCCACTTATCAATCTGCTCCATCAAAGAATTCGGCTAGGTAATATCCTTTAGTATATTCTTGATTTCATCTTGCAATCGATTGCGCTCTTCAACGATTCTATCCATTCCAGTAAACATGTTATACGATGAGTTCTAAAATCTTTCATGCAAAAATATGCATCATAACCGATACAATGCATTAGTCTCAATGCTTTTTTGCACCCGGAATTTCATTTTGACGTTGCCATCTCTGCAAATATGATAAAGAAAAGTTCTATTTATAAAAGTAGACCAGATAATATGTTTAACTTACGAAGCAGCGCAATAAAAATGATATAATTCTTGTTAAATAGTTAAGCCAGATAAAATCGTGAAACAATAGAGATGAACTTGCCAAACTGAATAAAAAAACACCGTTTTATCTTATTATATATTATTTAATATTTGTAGCCCTTTATTTATTGAATAAGATTGAAGGGATACACTCTTTAATTTCATAGTCTTCAGAAATTCAAAAACTTTCATCCGATTTCTATCATATTATTGTAAAATGATTTTAGAACTAAAAATTTCAGAAATATAGTTGAAAAATTACCCAGGTAAATATTGGTATTTTGTTCTAGGAATGGAAGTTCAAAACTATAAATTCAATGATAATTTTTTCTTCCATTTAGTAATGGCTACAAGGAGAAACAATCAATCCCTAGATTCCATTGATTTCAAGGGATTTCGAGTGGTTCCACAGATTCTAGTTGCTTCTTCTTCAATTTTATCTCCCATTGTAAAGATAAAACATAGTGTTCTCTTCGTCGATCTACAAGTTAACAGGAGTCCTCTTTCATATGGTTCAAACAATCATACGTTTTAGTCTGATAATAATGAAGAAAAGCCTTGCTAAAACAATCTCGATGATTGCTACACCACAACGTGTAAATGTTTGAGCTATACGAAAGAGGAGTCCTGCTAATCTTTAGATTGGTGTAGATAACACCATGTAGCATCCTTAGAATTGGGTAGAAAATCTTTCTTTGAATATGATCAGCTAAAACGTATTTGCTTTCGATCAATCAGCTTTGAGGACGAGTTTTCTCCATTATTTTAAGCACAATGCATAGTGTGGTTCACGCTGGTTAAGGAGTTTGTAGGAATCCTTTTTCATATGACCCGAATAGTGTCATGTGTTCTCCTTTGAAAACCCAAGCTCGTACACTAATATGTAGAAAAATAGAGAAAATAAAGATGAATCCAAGTGATTCTACAAATGACTGTAAAGAATGCTGAATGATTCCAATGATTCCGAATAAGTCTGAGGATTTCAAGGAATTCTACTTTCACTTTACAAGATGCTTAGGAGAGTGGATGTGTGTGTGTGTGTGTCATTTGTTTGTTGGCAATAAAATACAGAATGCAAGACATTTTCGATTACCATTATACTATCATACATAAATGCTGACAAAAAACAACATGCATGAATTACAATAGAAATGTTGATTTAAAACTCAGCAATATCTCATTCGATAGATCATAATAATATAAGAAAAAGCCCAAAACAATTGATGTTCATGATTAATTGGTCATCAATTATGTTTATTTTACGAAATTTTCGATCTAGTTATAGATATGTATCAAAAAAATCAAATTGCGACATATCAATCTGAACTTTTGCCACAGAAAAGTTCTAATGAGTCCCAGGATATTCAGAAAGTTTCAGTCAAAACACATGTACCTTTCTGAAAATACAGACTTCTCAGATAAACTCGATATTTTTCTCATCGTAGTATGCTCTATTGAATGGAATATTAGTGAGAACAGAGATGGATATTTCGCGTACTTGTGCCAATGACTTTTACACTGATGGAATGGGGTTAAAAAATTTAATTTCATCTGAAAAACCGAATAAATGAATCTTTCTATTAATAAAACTGAAACTTACTACCCAAAATTCACTATAGTTCCGTATTACGAATGTTGTTTTTCAAGAAATTTAATAGAAAATTTTAGAAATACTAAGTCAAAAAGATTGTAACTATACGATTAAAAGAATCTCCATGAAAATTATTCGTTTTACCTAAATATTAAATTTTGATAAAACTAATTTATTTTAATATCTTTTGTTGTCATTCAAAAAAAGATGAAAAAAGAATTAAGAAATCATTTTTTGATGGCTCTGATTATATGTGAATGATTTAAACATAACAATCATTGCAAAAATTTCAACGAATCAGCAAATTATGCTTTAGAGAAATACAAAAAAAAGCAAAATTTTTATATTTTCGATTAAAGACAACATCTTTGAATGCTACTGTTTAGGTTTATTCATCGAACTGAAAACTTGATGAATTCAGTTAGTATATCAAATGAAAAACGTCTATAAAGTTCAATCAATACTGAAATTATACGAAATTAATTTTGGGATGTAGGTTTTGAAATAATCTGTAGATATCAATATGAATAATTTACTTATATTATCACACTTTCTCGATTTTTTCATGACACATACAATGACATAAAAGATTTATTGAATAACAATACAAATATTTTTTTATTTTTTTATTTGGACCTATTATTTATAAGGTCTTTGTGCATTATTAAATGCATTTTAGCCAACAACAATAGAGATATATGAACGTTTGATATCAGTGAATAACGTCATGTGTCTTCCAACAATTGATAAATATTCATCCAAATATACAGTCAGCATTATTATAGTCAGTATACTATCATAGAATAATCACACTTTGAAAATAATGATGATATAGAAGAATTAATGACATATTTTTAGTGATAATGTTACGAATTTTTCATGAACTTACAAGATATGGAATAGTTTTAATATTCTCGTCACTGATTCCACTGATATTCTTATTATTATCATTATTATTGATAATAATTATTGTCAATTAAAGAGTAATAATAATTGAAGGGCATAGTAGCGTAACTGCTTCAATTAGTAAAACAACATTTATATGCTAAATAAATTATGTGTATCTTTATTGAATATTTTTTTCAAATAAAGGTAGTGATACAGCTAGTGAATCTAACAAATAAGTTCTCTATATTATATCACTTACTTCTCTTACTTGAGAGGAATACTTATGTTTTGTTAATAGAACTGCTAATTATTATTATTATTATAAAATGAAACCAAATAAAAGAATTCTCTAGCATGCAAAGCATTAACATTATTTCTTTTTAACATTATTGATAAATACACTCAATAGAACGTATAGATTCTATAAGGTAGTGCAGAACGTGTGTCTTTTTTTGTCAAGAGAGCAGTATAGTGTACATTATAAGATAGAGTGTAACAATCTCTTTATAAGAATATGACAGGTGCTAACATTGAGTGATTTTACTGTTTTTGAAAAAGAGATGACCATGACAGCTCTTGTGGCGCAATTGGTTAGCGCGTTCGGCTGTTAACCGGAAGGCTGGTGGTTCGAGCCCACCCAGGAGCGTAACTTTTTTTTATTTTCTTATTTTTTAATATAAAAACAAAAAAGGGTGACAAAATATTATATTTGTCTATCATGTGATAATGGTATATAATGCAGAGACTTTCGAAACTTAGTGTCTAAAGTTTGTTGAATGAACCGTTCGATAATAACATATGAATTAAATAATTTTTTACGTAAACTTTAAAGTGCTAAATTTGTTTCCTATTGTACATTTTATCAACTAGCAATAAGTAAATCAAGATGATCTGGAGTAAAAGTGTTTCGACGAAATTCAAGTTCTTTTTGATGAAACTAAAGGACTTTCGTCTAATTATTTATATTCTCGTAAGACATAGCCAAATGATGATGATTCGAAAGAAAAATGCTTTTGATTGATTGTATTTATTTTTATTTTCATCAAACTCAATAAACTTATGAAGATGTTTCTGATCTTTGAATTGTGACGCATTTTTGATGGTTATTGTTTGATTTGTTCAATGTGTAGAGCAAAATGTATTGAAAAGAGAATGTTTTCTGTTCCTTAACCACTAATGAAATATTATTCAAGAATGTATTTGAAAAAACTCAAATGGTACAGCAACACTTTGTATTTTCATGCTAAAATTTCATATATTACAAATTTCTATCCATAAACTATATTTTGGATCAAAAAACATGATATTCATTGTATTGTTCAGACTAAAGAACATCGTCTTAATAATGAGTTCAATTTCCATGATACGTGATGTTTTATGGAACACAGAACAAAGAAAACATCTGTTTGTTTACTACCAAATTAAATGTAACTGATATAGCAGTACTCATATTGAGAAATTTTACTGGTTTTTAAAAAAGACGTAAACATTATAGCTCTTGTGGCGCAATTGGTTAGCGCGTTCGGCTGTTAACCGGAAGGCTGGTGGTTCGAGCCCACCCAGGAGCGTAACTTTTTCTATTTTTTACTTTAATTTTTTATTATGAAAACGAAAAATAGTGACGAAATATTATTCCTGTGTATTATTTACCAATGATAGAATAACGAGTTATGAAAATACGTAGTTTGATTCCTTCCAGATGCGCATCTTCCCTTGTATTTTACGAGTGAGTGTAATAGAATCATCACATATAGTTTTCAAAGCATTATCCATATAAATTTTATAATCTTTTTTGAAAATGTGTCCAATTTCAATTTTTTGATTATTTAAAATTAAAAGAATTTAGAATTTTGATTTATAAGATAAATATTCGTAGGCATAATCAGTTCCTTAAGTTTCATTAATAGAAAATATCAAATATTACAATACTAGTATACTAGATCTTATTATTAATCAATTCATTGAGTACACATATTTTTACAGAATCAGAGATACGAATATGTTAATGATTTACAGCCATGATTAGTAGCAATATTCTAATTTATTTTACAACTATCAATACAGTCTCTAAATATACAGTTTGCTGTCTTGTAAAAAAAAATATATTTATCTGATGGTGAATTCTGTCTCTTATTGCTGTAATAAATACAGATAGTTAATTGCAAAAATATGATATATCTAGAAGAAAAAACAATAATGAAAGTTACTGACTCTAAATAGTATGAATTTTTAAACTCAACCATATATTTTTCTTTTTCAAACGATTCGAAACTTATTTTTTAGAAATGTCTAAATCACTTGTTAACTAAACATATCTAGCAATATAGAATTAATCTTTCCTTTATTAACAAAATTAACAATTTCGGAATCCTTTAGGAAATCTGCTTATACTAATACATATCAATTTCTACTGAGTTTATTATTAATCATATACAAAAGTCTAAAATATTTGTTCATTTGAAATTAAAATATAGTATAAATAAAAGTTCGATTTTATTTTGTCAATAAAGATAATTGATATACAGTGAACGTGAAAAAATAATGAAGTTTTTGTATGAAAGTGTAGAATGTTTAATAAAATTAACTAAAGATAAAAATCATTCATATAACTTAATGTTTCTTTTTTTTAAAAAGAATATTGAAAAGTTTATGTCAATAAAAAAATATATTAAATTTTTATTGTAAGACGTCCACATGTACCACTATTAGAAATAACATCTGTTTGAGCTTGTGCTGCTTCTTCTAATGAATATATTCGACCAAGTAATGGTTTTAAATAACCATGTTTAAGACCATGTTGTAAATAGGCATTAATCATTTGAAATTCATCCTTTTTTTAAAAATATTTAATATTAATTTAAAAAATGAATTATTTTGTATGCAAAAATATTGATATAAAAGTCACATGTTCTATGTATCTTTATAAATAAATAACTAAAGAAAATTTTATTTCTAAAGCATATTTATAATTAAAATGATACAAGAACAAAACATTTATATGACTTTTATATCATAAC
>JAJEKB010020380.1:0-50295 GCA_022393335.1 Macrotrachela quadricornifera | reverse complement strand
TAATGCTGGAGCAGATGTATTTGTTGTTGTTGTTGTTGTTGTTGTTGATGATGATGATGATGCTTGCATGTTTTTTTAGTACAAAATTAGATGAATGAAGAAAGAACATACAGAAATGGTTGGGAAAGAATATGAATCATATATAGAGAGACAATCAATGCGAATTTAGCATTGATTGTAGTGACAAAAAATTTCTTTAGAGGATAAAACATACTTATTTAAAAAATGGTGGTTATAAACTATAATGCGATTGTTCATATATTATTGTTGTTGGAATAGTTACTTTATTTATATAAATAAAATAAATAGCTAATATATGTAATATATCATTTACAAGTTAATTGATCTGTAGTAATAATTTATAAAAAGAAGAAAAAGCTACTTTTACACTTATCCCACCGTTTAATCTAGATTGAAAATATATTTAACTTATACATATCTTATGACTATTTTGGTATTGGAATGTTATATGTACAAAAAGTCAAGTTTTTTTAACTATTCATGTAAAAATATCGACCCTACCTGCAAACGTCTAGAAAAATTCAATTCTTTGAAGATACTTCATTTTAAGAATAAATAGGCTCTGTATAAGGGTAGTGCCGTCTCTATTTATATGGCATCCTACTACCAAAATAACTACAAAATAAAAAGTATTTGTAGATTTTTATTGATATTAATGATGTAATCACGATGCTACAATCATTTTAGGATATTAATGTTAGATTACAGATTTGCAAGGTTGGTTACAATTTCTTGCTGATCTCAGTCGCATGACGAAGAAAATTTTTTCAGATCTCATAGTTTTTCGACAGATGCAAGATCTATGTTACCTCAAGAGTTTTCTTTTGATTGGATCAAAATGTAAGATTTACAAAGTTGGAACAACGATTTTTTGAAAGTAACTGTGGGACAACCTTTTGTAAATTTAAGTCTAAATTTTTATTATGACATCTGTATTCTTAATTAATATCAAAGCTTTTCTTTGAAATATAGAGAAGTATTATAACAATACCAACGAATTAATATAAAAAAAATAAGAAGACAAGAACACAAAAATGCATAATCAAAGAAATGATTAAATTACTGTTGCAGTACATTAATGGAAACTCTACCATTTCACATATTTAAAAACCTATATCAGTTATCGAAAAATTCCGATTTTTGAAATTAAAATAGAAGTCACTAACGAGGGAACCTCTCCAAGTGATACCCTCCGTTTGGGCTCATATCTTGTCTACAGGTAGGACTCATAGCGCAGATAAGAGCCCTAAAAGGGTTCGTCCCCAAAGCCTGTTATTGTTGAGATATTGCATTATTAAGGTATTGGAATAATTGACTGCCGTGGTCCCCCTCAGGGAGATCGAAAAAACTTATTTTCGAGTTTCGACTTGAAACTTTGTACAGAAAGAAGTCTTAATGAGAATGGTTTAGTGTAAAAATTTTAGCTTTGCTGAATGTTCCTAATCGCAAATAAGAACACCAAAAGTTGCCACAACGAAGGACACAAGTTTACCATAACCATATCTTAAGATAGGAACAAATAATAGGTCTGAAACTTTCACAATAAAACAGTCTCATTAGGACCTCTTTCTGTATAAAGTTTCAAGTCGAAATTCGAAAATGAGTTTTTTCGATCTCCCTGAGGGGGACCACGGCAGTCAATTATTCCAATACCTTAATAACGCAATATCTCTACAACAGCAGGCTTTGGGGACGAACCCTTTTAGGGCTCTTATCTGCGCTATGAGTCCTACCTGTAGACAAGATATGAGCCCAAACGGAGGGTATCACTTGGAGAGGTTCCCTCGTAAGTGGCTTTTTATATGAGAGAATAACAAGGATTTTTCTCTTTTGGTATCCGTATTTACTAATAGTTGATTATTTTTTCGATGAATAGAAGCATTTGTCATTCCGTTGAGTGCATCTTTTATGATCAACAAACGTAGGATATGTTAGGTTAGGATTCGAGTTTTTCTCGAAAATATCCGTTCTAAAGAGCTTTCTAATCGAGTTGAGATACACTTGCTTTAAAATGACCGCATCAAGAAAATCCGAATCAGATGCAACTGATTGTAATAACAAAACCAAATAAATATCTTTCATTATATCACGTTTTTGAAATTGAAAATCCCAATATAACCTGCTATTAAAACAGCAAGAGACATTATCTACAAGATAAAAATGTATATAAAAAAAGCTTTAGTTTAGATACAAAAAAAGGAACCATATCATCAACAAATACACAATGCACAATTTGTAAAGCACAACTTTTCAAATATTTTTTGTTGGGAACATATTTACCAAATGATAAAATAAAACAAAGTAACATTATTAAATATTTGTTATCAGTTCATTGTTACAGTTTGTACATCGAAAAGGTGTTCTTTATATTTTCATTCTTTTTAATAAATTTTTTTCTTAGAAATATTAATTTTTGCTTTCAAGTTTTTTTTGTGAATTTTATTTTTTTTTTGACTTTAAACAGGTGTCGCTTAAATAAAATAAGTTCATTTTAGGAATCATCTCATGTAAGCCATGTCCGAACCTGCTCAATCGAGATTCTCAGATGTTCAATTTAATATGTTATAGAGGTAGGAATTTGATGAATTTTGAGGCAAGCCGTTTTAAAGAATATTGAATCCTCGAAATTTTATAAGCATTTTACGAAAAACTCAAAAAATGATCAACTCGAAAATTCAGGGTACAGATGCGGTTTTTTCTCAATAATGGCTAAGCCGATTGAACTGAAATTCTCTGCAGACATACATCCTAATATGCCACAGTTACCATAAAATTTTTATCGCAAACTAATGAGGCATTGAGTTTTTATGACCTATTGAAGATTTACAAAAAAATCCCGATTTTTAGCAACTTTAAACCGCTATAATTTTTGATTGCAATCAGACAGAAGCCTGGAATTTTTATCATAGGTAGACCTCTAAAAGATGCATCTTTTCTAAAACTTACAGCCGTCTAGGTCTTCTGGTTCGCCCAGGAGGCCCTTCTGAAAAATGAGTTTTTCAAGATCAATTTTTTTCCAAGATATGGATCCGTTTGGAAGCTGGTTTTCAGAAGTTGGAAGTACTATAATTGACCGACACACGCGCATGATGATTGCGCGTATAGACGCTTTCGCGCGAATTGAGGAACACACGATAAAGTATTTTTTGCTTAAATTGGATTTGAATTATGAACGGGTGGAAATTTATATGTGACTGATGATTGAAAAATTGTTTTCAGTTTTACTTGGATCTGATGTTCGCCACATGTGATCTTGATAAACTGTATAAATTCGATCATCATAACAAGCACGTTCTTTGCAGCTGCTTGTACTCTCTAAAAAAAAAGGAGTTTTGCAGAACCTTTTTCTGGGTTCTGCTAGTGGGTACTCCACAGAATCATTAGAAAGGTTCTGCCCGAAAGAGGGTTCTATAGAAAACCCACGAAACTATTCTTGGTTTTTTGACGAAAAAGTTCTGCGGAAAATTGATGACACCATTTTTGCTTGATTTACGAACATGGTTCTGTCTCGCATATGAGGTGTCTCATTACTTAAATGGTTTTCCTCCCACACATGTACTCTTATACCTACATTCTTACAACTATCCTCTTATTCCTATATCTCTAACACTATCCTCTTATAGCTATATCCTTATAACTATATCCTTATAGCTATATGCTTACAACTATACCTCTAGAACTATATTCTTAGACTATATCCTTACACCTGTAGTCTTATAAATATATTCTTACAACTATACGCTTATAACTATAGTCTTCACACTATAGCTGCATATGTATACCATAAAGGAGCAAACAGTGAAAACTTCTTTGATAATATCTTGTGGAGTCTTGAAAATCTCATGAAGTCTCATAAAATCTCTGGGAGCCTCTTAAAGTTTTTAAAAGTCTATACAAGTGCTGTAAAATACTTTGAAGTCTTCCAGAAATTTGAAGTCTTAAAATCAGGTGCTTTCCCGAGTTGTATATACATGTGTAGCTTTATATATATAAGTTTATAACTATATATATGCTTATGGTTATATATCCATACTTATTAGTGTAACCTGCGTGATTTTCACTATACTCTTATACTTACAGGTTGAGATGTGTACTGAGATATGTTAGTCTTATACGAACATTCGTATGCCTAATTCTTTATAGGTATACACATATAATCATAGGCTTAGAACTATATGCTGGAATCTGTGTGTTTCGTCAGGTGCTCCAAGATATTTGTTAGTGTATGCTCAAATACATAGCAGGCAAACAATAGAAATAAAATGAAAAGACTGAAAAATAGAAGAAAAGTAGTGGCATTTTCATTTTCCAGTAGATAAAAGCAGTTTTCGATCGTTCTGGAAAATTGTTCGTTTGGTATAATAGCGTATCGCTAAATAAAAGAAAGGAAAAATATATGATGAAATAGTACCATCGCATGGATTCTAAATTGCATCTTAGAAAAGATGTTTTGTTCCAAGCTTTTCCAAAAAAGGATTTCATAATAATTAAATGGTAAACAAAGTTTTCTTAATCAAACTCTTGTATAATTTCGTATTTTGACCAAAAAATGCTGAAGAGTTCTGCAAAGTTGATAGAACTTTTGCTGTTTCAATGTCTTTGAACAGGACAATTTGTATAGTTCAACATTTTTTTGACAAAATGCTAGAAGATTCTGGATTATTGGACAGAACTTTTTCAGTCCTATATGCTTGGAAAAAGAACTTTACATGGTTCTGCCTTCTCTTGACAGAATCCTACTAGGTTCAACATTTTTTTGACAAAATCTTACAAGGTTCTGTATATCATAGACAGAACCTTTTCGGTTCAGCATTCTTGGATAGAGTGCCTCATATGATTCGGCATTTTTTGAGCAGAACCACACAATGTTCGGATTTATCGAGCAGAACCCAATGGGTTTGCACTTCTGGACATGAAGCGTTGTATGGTTTATTAGTTATTGAGCAGAACCTTATATAGTTTGGGTAGTAGAGGGCAAAACCATTTGGATTCAGTATCTCTCAATAGGGAACATTTGATGGTTCCGGATCATTGGGCAAAACTCTTTTAGTTCAGTATCATTGATCAGAACCTTTTTCGATTCAGTACAACCGATCAGAACCTTTTATGATTTCGTACTAGCATACAGAACTATAAGTTGGTTCTGCAGTTGATGCAGAACCAAAAATAGTTCTGCAAAACTCCTTTTTTTTAGAGAGCACTAAACAAAAAAGAACTACAATTTATAATGATCAGCCGATTTTATAACTGTTCATCAATAATAAATTAAATATTAAAAAAAATTTTTTAATTTTTTTTTTAGAAATGAATATATTACTGTCACATTGGAGCAGAAAGAGTATTATATTTATTTCAGTCCAAAATTCAATATTTTTTTTTTGAGGATATAAGTATTTTGTGATTTCTTAACTTCTTTATTTTTTTAACATTGAATTAATGTATGTTTTTTACATTAATTTAACCCAGAGAGATATTGCTCTTGTTGGACAAAAACAACGGAAAGACCTTTTATGTACGTACATTGTCTTACTGCTGTTGGCTTTTGTGTCTCCAACAATCAGGATCTCTCTGGTCGCGCGCGCGCACACGTGAATATAAATATACATCAATTCATTTTATTTCTTTTCAATTAAAATTAAACAGCAATCAAAATGTGATAATCAATAGCTGAAAATTAATAAAGTTTATTTAGCAGTTCATCCCATTAGTTTCATAGCATTTCAATGTTAAATTGTTTTACTCGATTGTTACCATAATCAACAACATAGAGATTACCTTGTCGATCAAATAACAATCCCCAGGGGTAATAGAGCTGATTTGCTTGTGTTCCTCTAACATTTTCACCAACAATAATATTTCCTTGTTGTGCTCCTTTAGGCCAACGTACAATTCGATGATTATCACTATCAGTTACATAAACAGTACCCAATTAATCAACTAGAACTCCTTGAGGATAAAACAATTATGTTAAACTATTTCCTTGTCCTTGTCCTTGTCCACCAGCAACAACAATACCTTCTTTGGCACCTTCTATCCATTTTATCACACGGCGATTATTCCTATGGGACACAAATACTGAATGTTCTCGATCGACGAATATGTAGCGGGGCTCATTGAGCTGATCAAGTTGATTTCTTCTTCCATTTCCATGTGCGACTACTATTCTCTGTGTTTCACCCATTCGATATCTTCTTACTTCATGCTTGTCATTATCAGTGACATAGAGAAATCCATTGTCATCCATTGTCATCCATTGTCATCCATTGTCAAACCATAACAAGAGATATTCGAAATAATTGTTTCTCCATTTGTTCGATTTTGATGAGGCCATCGAACTACACTTTTATTCCCGTAATCACAAATAATAAGACTATCACTCTCTTTATCCACGATCACATCTGTTGGACTACCCAACTGATGAGCATCATTTTCTGGTCCATGTGCATCTGTCACTAGTTGTTTATTTGTTTCACCCGATTTCCATGCCACAATACAGTGATTAGAATAATCAGCAACATAAATTGTTTGTTCATCATCCACGAATAACCCGTAAGCCAATTGAGTGTTGGATTTTATCTTCCTAGTGTTTGACCGTTCTTGTTCCATGTGGCATTTGCAGGAATATCTATCAAACTGACACGAAGTGGTGGTACTAAAAGAAAGAGAAAACATATCATTACCACAAGGAATCTTTCACTTTCTGCGAATCGTGAGAAAAGGGTGGAGGTGTAGAAAAGAAAACTTTCTATAATGTTGTTTTTCTCTTCATTTGGTGTGATAGAGAAGAATACAGAGAACTGTCAGTTGCTGCAAAGGAAAATATTATTATCATATGTTTTACTGATGTCTATATCAATTATTTCTCAAATATAAAGAAAGAATGAACTGGCGAGGAGCTTTTTCTTGAGATAAATAGTCTAAAATTCTCTAAGAATACACACAGAACACCGTTCAATAGCATGTATTGAAATAATCACAGAAAAATATAGAGATGTATTAATAATGGATATTTATTCTGTAATGTTTATTATTCTTTTCATATCCATTGTTTTATTGAAATCTGGTTAAAAAAAACATTTAATTCTTATTCTCACCCTCAAGATAGTATATTCCCTGAAATTTTATTTCATATAATTTTGAACAGTGTTCTATCGAACAAGTGGGCTCGCCCACTTCAAAAATATTTCCTTTCTTATTTTCATTCTCATGATCAATAGAATTCCTTTTGACTGTTTCCAATAGTAATGAAGAATGCAATATGATACTATTTGAACTCTTTGCTTATCAGAGATATGAGATTTTTGTGTCATACTTCCAAAAATACTTTTCGACAGATATTTCCTTAGTCGAGACTTCCTCGTAGAGTCTTTGAGAACTCCTCAGGGAGTCAGCAAGCTAATCTCCTAAGAATCTCTACATGGGATCTCCCTAGACAGCTTTTCTTTTTGTGATTTGATTAGATAAAGTACATAAATGTTTTAAATATATACGAAAATACAACTGCCCAGGTACACAATTTCGATGTTGGATCCGACCATCTGACAGAATCCGATAGGATTCCTAGTGATGGAATTGCGTTGGATTTCGTCGGAAAAGTGTCAGTTGTTACAAATTTTTTTAGCAGTGATTTTAGGGCTACTTAAGTATGGTTTTTAACACCTATCGGATTCGATTTTTGGATTAGTCGACCAGGATACTTGAATTATGCAATGAAATACTAATTGTACTTCCATATGATTTATTATTTTAGTTGTTAGTTGAACTATTAGATAAGTTATTAGTTAAATTATTAGCTGGTAATCGTGTACTGTATAATGTCAAGAAAGGATAATGAATTATTTATTTCTTCCCTGTATGTAAAAGCAATACAATTATCAAAAGTATTAACTATATCAATTATCCTATTAATATTAGCTTCTTTTTCTATAATAGTAAATGTATCGTTGACAAATCTTTTCCACAACAGTATACCATTCTTTTTTCATCGTGACATCAATTTATTTTCAAGATAGTTTACATATATGTCAGTAGACAAACGACTAAGAGGTGAGTACATTGCTATACCGTTAATTTGTGAGTAAATTTTATTATTAAAGATAAAGTATGTATCGTTTGTTGCAGTGTCTAATAAGTATTTCATTTCAAATCTGTTTTTACATCGTTTACACCAATCCTCTCGTTTTTTATTAATATAGATAAAAGTATGTTCAGGTTCGTATAGCATGTCAAGAATTATTTGTATAGCTCGTTGTAATGGAACATGATGTATCGAATTTCAATGAATTTAATTCCTCAACAAAGGCAAAAGTATCTATTATGATTGAGTCACTTTTCGCAAATGGTCTTATTTATAAGCAAAACATTTAGGTAAATTATAATTAAATGTACCTATAGCGAAGAAAATAGGTAGAAGAGATACATCGGTCTTATGAGTTTTAGATGAGCCATATCTTCCAGTCGGTTGTGAGCCCGTTGGATGGTGAAAATTATATTTTAGTTCATATATAAAACTATCGTTTTTTAATGATTTTAGTTTGTGTATTAATTTATCCTCTTGAGAAATTGTCTCATTAGAATTTAAAACTTTAAACGTTTTATAATCTTTAATATTTGAAGTATCTTTTTATTTGAATCTGCTTCATCCATTATCACTATTCCTTTTCCTACATCTAGTTTTACTACTCGTATTGATTTATCCTGGGACAAATTTTTTAAAATCTTTTCAATTTTACAATTTCATGTTTATGTTTCTTAATTATCTGTTAAGCATTGAAATAAAAATTCTTACAAAAGATCTTATCTTATTAGCAAATCGTAATTGAATCGGAGTTAAGTTACAAGTTTTTGGTTCATCAATATCTTTTTCTTCGTAATCTTATTTATTCCTACAATGACCGAAAGAATTAACGAAACAAGTTTTGATGTTACATATGACAGTTATTTGATTAAATGTTTTATCTATTAAAACAAAAATTAATCCATTTTCCAATATATTAATCTCTTCATCTGTCAAAATTCGTTTTGACAAGTTTGTAATAGGTAAAATATTAGATTTATGTGTAATCATTGGATGGTTATAATTTTCTCAATTTTATAGACGACTAAATGGTCTAAATTAACTTAAATCAACAATTTAAAATTTATGCTGATTGGATACAAATGAGATAATTTATTTTTTGTACATTTTAATTCGCTCAAGGTCTCCTGTTCGTAACAATTATTAATCATCCGTTTTTTGAGATCTGAAATCGTACGAATTAATTTTTCACGTTGCCATGCTTTTTAAAAATTCCAAGTCTACCATAATCTTATGCATCTTCAACTGGTATTTGTTGTATTCAAATATATTTTTTGCAATAAATGACCCATACTACTGCCTTATTATTAGATGAATATAATTAAATTTTTTTAAGAATTTAATAAAAATTACAGCAGTTCAAAATTTTTTCACCACAACTTTATTTTATTTTAATTTAAACTAATAAGTAATTTTTTTATATATTTATTTAATACTATTTTTTTCCAATAAATATTATGACTCATGGCAAAACAGTATAGAGAAAGAAAAAAGTGATCATCTATTGTATGTTCAATCAGAAATCCGACAGATATCTCTGCCTTGAATGAAGTCAGTGTCATGAGAAGATAAAATAGATGATTACTCTCTTCTTTCTCTATGTTGTTTTGTCATGAGTCATTATATTTGTTGAAAAAAATTACTATTAAATAAATAAATAAAAAAAATTATTTATCAATTTATAACAAAATAAAAGTATATTATAGTGAAAAAATTTAAAGCTGTTGTCATTTCTATTAAGTTCTTAATGAAATTGTTGCCGATGAAAATATTCAGTTTTCATCACTATTACTTGTTCCAGTCAATCGTGTATGAAGAAAACGTCGAAAAATCTGATTCTATCAAGTATTATTGAGTGAAAAAAATCGATTTAAATGATCAAAATTTAAAATTGATAAAAATTGGATTAGTTTAGCTTTAAAGACATTTCAGTTGATTTTTGTGTTTTTTTTATTTATTTAACTGAATAAAGTTTATTAATGTATTATAATCAATTTTTAATCAGAGTCTTTGAATTTTTTTTACATAAAAACAAGCTTGATACGTATACGTGACAAATCAATGCTCACATTGTGTCTCTGTTTCTCGCCAATGTTCCACATGATTGCGCTCACATTAAACAATCTTTTTTTTTCGTTCTTTCATCATAAGCTGCTTGCTACGTCGCTGTCTTTAATTTTTGCCTAAACAATATCCCCCTGTCGTTTTCATACAAAGAGAACGAAAAAAACATGGAGTGACCGAACGCATTTACACATTAGAGAAAAAAGAAACATGCGTCGAACGCATGCTTCTACGACAAATATTTTTCCTTTGTCTCCAATTTCTTCTTTGTTGCATATATATGTAATCAGTCACACACACATGATTAGACAATCTAATTTTATTTGGTAGAAAGAAAATGAATATGTAGATTACATTTTGAAAATTCGAGTGTATTTTTACATGCCATAGAAAATAGTCTAATACCTAACTATTGTTCTTATATTGATATAAGAAAACAAGTATCGATTCAATAGTTTATATTTGAGAAATAACTCTTGATCAACACATTGAAAATATAATTTGTAAATAGGTAATTTTATACAGTTTTCGATGCTCTATGTTTTGGCATATTACATAAAAAAATCGTTAATTTAGTGTCATCGAAAAAATATTCACTTTATACAAACCACTTTTGATGATATTTTTCAAACATCATAGTAAGCATTCATTAATAAAATTGAGGTAACTTAACATCAAATTAAAAAACTAAATTTTGATGAGTGCATCGATATCTAGCACAATAGTCGATGTTCTCATGGAGCGTCTCTTAAGAATGATGGCTTTAATGAATTGATAAGAAATTTACGAAAAATGTCTGCTATATAGTGAGAACCATGTTAAGATGAAGTTTATTTCAATGGCAAGGAGGACAAGAGTGAGTCTAGTTGTGTTGATCCAGATTTTGTGTCGATAAAGGCATTCGTTAAATGATCTTGGCTCTGTTATACTTATTCGAATAATTTCTTGAATTTATACAGTACTATCAAATGATACCAATAAAAATTGATTACACAATGACACCGTATTCTCTTCATTTACGCAAGAATTGTTGTGTCGATAATCCAGTATTCACATTAAAGACCTTGTCTATGATATCCGCGCACTTTTCTGAAATGTTACAACAGTTCAGGCATGCATTGATTTTTTTCTTTTCATTCTTTGGAAAGCACCAACAAATGATGGTTGTTTGTGAGACGAAAGACAACTATTGTGCTGCTTCAAGCTCTTATACATAATTACCTGCATTTGTTTCGTGAACGTAAGAGAGCTATTTAATGTACCTTTTTTCTTTTCGTTTTATGATTATTTACAGATAATGTCCGTTACGTGCTTGATGAAAAAGAGGTGCCGATTATTGACATCTCTTTCACTGATTACTTTTTTTCGTTGATGTGAAAGAGGATCATCCATACATCACTGATCACTAGATTAAAAAATGTATAAAAAAAGTGCGTTCGCCACATTTTTATTCAGTTCTTTTACTTTTATTTAGGTTAACAGCTAATTAGATATAAAAGTCAGTCACACTTCATTGATTTCCATAGAAAAAAAGAAAAAAAAATGTTTTTGACTTTTTTCTTTCGAATAGACAAGTATTTAAGGAGAGCATTTTGCAGCAAAAACGCAACATTTTATCTATTATCTTCCAAGCAACTTAACTCTTCAAATCTTCATCAAAATCTTTCAAATGGCTTCATTAAATACATTAGTCGCCATGTTAGCCCTGTTAATAATCATGGGTTCAATCAAACCAACATCTGGTTTGGTTTGTTCATATCCAACAAGGCTGAATTTATCAGCGAAACTGTATTAAAGTTGATAATAATGACGATATAGTTGTAAAAAATCTTGTTTAGAATTATTCATTTATCATCTAATATTCAATCATGTTTCCAAGTGGCGATCTTCGAATTCAAATTTGGCCAATGAGTGAATGGAATCCTACTTATCATTATTCATTTGCTATTGATCAGCGATCATGCCCTCAAGTGTAGACCATTAGTTCGCAAGGAACAAAATAATTACATCGAATCCTTGTTAAGAAAATCAATTCATTATCGGATCTTTTATTGAATGATTAAATGCAATACTTTGCTGCGAAGTAAGCTAAATAGTTAAACAAAACCCTGCTTATTCTTATTCATCTCTAATGGCAGCTTCAAACACGTGACGAAAGGCAACGTTCCTCTTAAAACTAAGCAACATAGATGAATGAAACCTTTGTGAAAACTATTCACTTCTCAGCTAAGCGTCGATCGTGTCACCAAATGTAGACGCATGTTTCGAGGTGAGAAAACATCTCAAACAGAACCCTGGTTAAAGTATTCACATCTTGTCCACTTTTCAATCGTGGTACAAACTACAAATTCAACGAAACCCAACGACCATATGTTTGAACAAAATCTAAGTACAAATTATTCTTTTCCAACGTGATCAATGATCATGATACCAAAACTACATCTAACCTGATAGATGGACAGAATACATAAAGAAACCTTGGTTGGAACTATTCATACCTTATCTGATCACCCACTCCGTCATCAAATACAAAACTTTCTTTCTACGGCAGCAAAATCAGCGAAGAAAATTCTACTGCACATTGTGCATTGCTAATGTGACCTCCCATCATCGCATCCATCTCAAACTTAGCATTAGAGGTAACTAGAAAGTTGAACTAAACCATTGTTTCAACTATTCGCTTGTCAGATAGTCTGTAATTATGCTAAAACTATTAGCCTCTACTTTCAAAGCCAATAAAATATCTGAAGGGCACCCTAGTTAGAACTATTCACTCGTCATTTAAGTTGTGATGATGTCACGCACTGCATAACTTCACTAAGTATCGTGAAAACTAGTTGAACAGGACCCTATTTAGAATTATTCATTTATCATCTGATCTGTGATAGTGTCATGTACTGCATAACTTCACTAAGTAGCGTGTAAACTAGTTGAATAAGACTTTGCTTAGAATTATTCATTTGCCATTTGATCTTTGATTGTGTCACGCACTGCATTACTTCACTGAATAGCGTGCAAACTAGTTGAATAAGACTTTGCTTAGAATTATTCATTTGCCATTTGATCTTTGATTATGTCACGCACTGCACTACTTCACTGAATAGCGTGCAAACTAGTTGAACAGGAGTCTGATTAGAATTATTTATTTGTCATCTGATCTGTGATGGTGTCATGTACTGCACTACTTCATTAAGTAGCATGGAAACCAGCTGAATGAAACCTTGGTTAAAATTATTCATTGGCCATTTAATCTTTGATGGTGTCACGCACTGCACTACTTCATTAAGTAGCATGGAAACCAGCTGAATGAAACCTTGGTTAAAATTATTCATTTGCCATTTGATCTGTGATGGTGTCACGCACTGCACTACTTCACTAAGTAGCATGGAAACCAGCTGAATGAAACCTTAATTAAAATTATTCATTTGTCACCTGATATCTGATCCTATCATCATCTGCAGAACATTGCTGCGAAGTGAGTAAGATAGGCGTACATTTCTTTTGTTAACATGATCCAATCCTAATGAGATCTTAAATCATGCCACCTACTGCGAAGCTTGTTTCGAAGTGGGGAGAATAAGCGAATACGACCCTGATTAGAATTTTTTATTTGCCGTCTGATCTTCCACCGAGCTATCAAGTGCAGGCTGTTGCTTCAAAGTGACTGACATAGTTGAACAAGACCATGGTTCGAATGGTATATTTATCATCCGATCTTTAATCCAGTTATCAGTCGCAGTTCGTTGCTTCGAACTGACTAACATAGTTAAATACGGCCATAATTCGGATGGTTTATTTGTCATTTGATATCCGATCGACTCACTAACTGCAGAACTTTACTTGGAAAGGAGAAAAGAAGTTAGACGAGACTGTTGTTGAAGCTTGTCACTTACGAGATGATGTTAGGTGATAACATAAAATGTAGCACTTTATTTCATAACGAGCAAAATATTTGAATATGACCTTGATTCGAATTACTCATTTGTCACCTGTATTTTGCTCGTGTCACCAGCTGTAAGACTTTGTGTCGATATGAATCACACAGTTGAACACGACTATAGTTCGAAGTATTCATTTGTTATCTAAGCTTCGATCGCGTCGCAAGCGTTAGATCTTTGCTTCGAAATAAAGAGAACAAGTGAATAAGGCTCTACTTAGAATTGTTTATTTGCCATCCGATCTTCGATCGGATTATCAATTGCAGGTCATTGCTTTGCAATGATTAATATATTGAATAGAATGTTTGTTAGGTTTCATTATTTAACAGATGATGTGTGATTATAGAAAATAGTACTGTGTTTCGCTTTGCAATGATCAAAATAATTGAACAAAATCGTTGTTAAAGCTATTCATTTATGATTCAATCTTCAATCGGGTTACAAGCCTCAAATCTTTGCTTCGAAGTGAGCAGAAGAAGTAAATAAGATGCTGCTTAGAATTGTACATTTACCACTCGGTCTTCGAACGCGTCACGATCTTCAAATTTTTGCTGCGAAATGAGGAGAACATGTGAATACGGCTTTAATTAGCATTGTACATTTATCACTCGGCCTCCGAACGTGTCACCACCTTCAAATTTTTGCTGCGAAATGAGGAGAACAGATGATTACGGCTCTGGTTAGCGTTGTACATTTATCATTCAACCTCTGAGCGTGTTACCATCTACAAATTTTTGCTGCGAAATGAGAAGAACAGATGAATACGGCTCTGATTAGCGTTGTACATTTATCACTCAACCTCTGAGCATGTTACAACCTACAAATTTTTGTTGCGAAATGAGGAAAATCGATGAATACGGCTCTGGTTAGCATTGTACATTTATCATTCGACCTTCGAGCGTGTTACTAATTTCAAATCTTTGCTCCGAAGTGAGCAGAAGAAGTAAATAAGATGCTGTTTAGAATTGTACATTTGTCATAAGATTGTGGACGAAGCCAGTAGCGAGAAACCTTTGCGCTAAAGTGAGAAAAATAGCTGAACAAGCTTTTTATCATAATTATTTATTTTTTACATAATATTGAATGATTTCTTGTAGTGTGGAATTGTATTTCAAGATGAGGGAGCAATTGAACACAATCATACATACAATTACTATCTGATCTGCAACTATATTCCGAACATTGCAATACAATGCTTTGTTGTGAGAAATTACTTGAACACAGGGTTCTGGTTAGAATTGTTCGTTTGCCATCTGATCTTTAATTGTGCTACCAACTGCAGATCTTTGCTTCGAAGTGATGAAATCAGATGAATAAGGTTTTGGTTACGATTATTTCACTGTCACTTGATCTTTGATTGTGTCACCTATTGCGAAACTTTCCTTCGAAACCAGCTGAATTATTGCATTGAAATGTGGTTACATATATTCATTTCGACAGTAGCTTTGCAGCATAACAAGGACTGGACAAGTCTGGTTCGAAGTGAGAAAACATATTGGAATAGAACAGTGATGAGAACTGTTCGTCTATGAGGTAATCTTTATGTATCAAGTATATTATCATTCCCTCGAAATGAGAAGAATATCTGAATAAACCGTTAAATGAAACACGTAAGAATTTTTAATATATTATTTTAATGATAATTCATTAAGCAGATGTTCTGATATCTTACCCTATTGTTCATGTATTTTTCTCTGAGTTTATCATTTCCCGTACTATATAATCTTGAATGGATCCAATACTTATTTATTTGTAGCATACACACCACAACCGCAGCTTCGTGCTGCAAAAAATGGACTATATTAAGTAGATAGATTGTCTTTTTTTTTTGTCTTTTTCGTTTTTTTTTATTTTTTTTTTATTGTATTGTCACTATCGTTAGTAGTAATAAACTAATTATATTAAAAACTTATTTTACTTCTTTACTTGAGAAAAGAAATTTTTGATTATAACATAAACTTAAGAGAGGGCCCATGAGGCCACGACTAGACATCGGCGTGGCCATCGTGACCAGTTTTTGGAAAAAGATCGTGGCTATGACCAACAGCTGGTCACGGTCGATCATAACAAACTTTCTATATGCTCATAAAACGGCCATTTTTTCAAATCTCGTGTGGGTATTAAATCAATTAGAACAGCTTTTCTTTAGCGACTTTTTGAAATGTTTAAATTTTACAAAACAGTGAATGTAAATTACTGTGATTCACTTTTTTGCACCACTAATAGCTATCATGTTATAATTTTCACAAACAGAAACAACATTTATTCAGTGTTTGCTGACACCCTCTACATTAGAACAATAATACGGTAGTGATTTCATATTAAAATGATAGATGTTTCGATATATATGCTAATGTATCGATCAAAATCTACAATGAGACATCCATTTGTCAGGTTCATTTGAAACACACAAATATATTTAGTTTTGAACGACATATTAATTTTAATGCGATTTTAAAAGATTTGTTAACTTAATACACTTTTAAAATACGAGGTATCAATTTTTCAGGAGGAAGATGAAATCGCACACAACAAACATATTCTGACATGCATTCGAATAGTATCTAGGTGTTTTCGCTCGTTTTAGCTGAGTAAAATCAAAAAACCTTCTCGAATGAATGTTGTTTGTTATTTTGTTTTCATTACCTTTTCGATCATCGATTTATTTCACATATTGATTCATAATGTAAATGACAGCTCATGGATATGGTCGAATAAACAATTATATGAAATAATAAATGCACACTAATGATTCTGGACATATAATCGGTTAGGCTTATGTTTCTTTGGTTAAAAAAAAGTAAAATGAATAGAAAAAAATATGCAGAAATAATAAAATAGTGACTATCAATATATTAGTCATAATTTTTCTTTTCTACATCACATCACATTCTCTAGTTTGACTTAATGTAATAAAAAAAAGGTGTTTAGGTAGTAGACTATGCACATGTTGGATACGAGTGATGCAGATATTAGGTGGAAGATTTTGATGAATACTATTTCCAGCTAAAAAGCGCTTGGAGGTTAAGTCTGAATGATGTGCGTAAATATTTATGCTAACAATCTAATACATCTTTAGTCGTGTCAAAAAAGAACAATATATTTTGTAACTGTCGGCATATTTTTATTCCTAAAAGATAAAAAGAGTATTGATATTTGTTTCTTTAATTAAGTGTTTAATGACAGCAATTTATTTCGAATTACTTGTTCAAATATACTTTTACATGTATTACATAAAAACATATTTCATATATTATTGTGCTGATTAATTCTTTTAAATTTTAATTTAATTTTTGCCATGTTCAGTAATCTATTCTTTATGATTACAATTTGTTTGAAAATTTTAATCCTATAAAAACTTTTCAAATCGTATCTAGTTTCGATACAATTTGATTGTAAGCGATACATATTCATTTTATTCTCTCAATAAATATGTGATGCGGTATTACTATAAAAAAAAAGTCACATGGATGCATTCAATGTCATGCATGATCGATCGTTTATTATAATAGTCACACCATCATATACATACATATTTTTGTTTTCGTCTTCTTCTTTTTATGAATTATAATACTCTATTACTTGAATAATACAGGAAATATTTATTAAGTACAAAAATTTTTATCTAATATAAAATGAAACTTCAAATGTAAATAAAAAATATATAACAGTAAGCATCTAAAATATATTTAAAAAGAAACTGTTTTTTAATAATAATTTTTCTTTCTCTCTTTTTTTACACTATGATGATAAAATAGTGTGCATATAATTAATTACTTTAAGCAAATAAAGATAAGAAAGAATTTTTTCTATTTTTTTTTTATTTTTTTTGGTTTTCATTTTTTATGAAATGAGAAATTGTGATATTTCGGTAATGAAGTTCTGTTCAATTGCCATCTTCGGACATATTTTTTATTAGTAATGATGATATTGGTAGACTTGATGGTGTTGTTAATGTTGCTTGTATTAATTGAGATAAATGATAGAATAACTAATGGAGAAATCATATTTACAAAATGACAAAAATAATTTTTATCAAAACTGAAATTGATTTCTGTGCAGTGATGTTTTTTTTTCTATCATTAAATTTTTAATTTTTAATACTTGAAATCATCATTTTTAGATATAATATACAGTTCAATAACATCAAGTAGTGCAGGATTGTGTGATCTAATAGTTGTTGATATGAACAAATGCTAACAAAAAAGAAAAATGATATTAAAAAAAATATAATAAAATTCAAGTAATATTTAAATAAATGATAAATAATGACTCATTATGCTGATGCTTTTTGTCATAAAATTGAGTGTAATGAGTATAACTGAAAATGGCCAATATAATATTTTGAAGCATCAAAAACTTAAAAAAATTGAATAATGAATGATTATATAAATTAAAATAAAAAAATAAAAAATAAATAATAGAAAATGATACATTATATTATTTTATAAAATCAACAATGAAATTCCATTTGATGAACAATTAAATTTATTAACCTAGGAATATAATTCTTTCATTAGTTATTCTATCATTTATTTCAATTACATGAAAAACAATATCAACAGCACTACCAACTTCACCAACATCATCAATAATAATAACATCCATGTCCCAAGATGGCAATAGAACAAAAATTATTGTCGAAATATCACATTTATTATTTGTTAAAATTAAATATTAAGGAAAAAAGAAAAACCAAAATAATAGGGTAAAAAATTTTTGTTATTTAGTAAAAATAATTTTTCTATATATACAAATAAAATATTTATTATTAGCTGCTTTACCATTATATTTATCATTTTTAATTATACTCATGATATTTAATTTTATGACAAAAAAGCAGCAACAAAATGAGTCATTATTTATCATCTATATAAATATTATTTGAATTATATTATATTTTATGTAATATCCTTTTTCTTTATTGTTAACATTTAGTCATATCAACAACTATTAGATCACACGATTCTGCATTACTTGATGTTATTGAACTCCATGTTACATCTAAAAATGATGATTTCAAGTATTAAAAATTCAAAATTTCGTGATAGAAAATAAAACAAATTATACTGTATAGGAAATCAATTTCAATTTCGATAAAAAAATTATTTTTATTATTTTATAAATATGATTTCTTTATTAGTTATTCCATCATTTATCTCAATTAATACAAGCAACATTAACAACACCATCATTATTAATAATATATATGTCCGAAAATGGCAATGGGACAGAATACTATTAACGAAATATGACAATTTCTCATTTCATAAAAAATAAAAACCAAAAAAATAGAAACTTTTTTTGTTATTTTTATTTATTTTAAGTAATTTATTATATGCACACTATTTTATCATCGTAGTGTGATAAAAAGAGAAAATGTATTATTAAAAAACAATTTTTATCAAAATATGTTTTAGCTACTTTACCATTATATATTTTATTCAAATATACTTAATAAACTTAATTGTATAAATAGAACATATCTTATTAAATTATGAAATCATCATGAATGATCAATAAAAACAAAATTCATCTTGTATATATTAATGTTAGATAAAGTTTCTCATTATAAATTATTTTTTGAATTTATTCGACGAAAATAGAATGTTATATAAGGGGAAATGTTTGAACTGATTATATTTGTATTAAGTGAAGGATACTATCGATTCAATAATCAGTAAATATATCATCATTGAGAAAAAAATATTATAATTTACCTTCAAACTCTCATCTACTTTTATTATTGTTGTTCAGGGGTGTGTTTTATCCTTCAGTGACAAACCATAATAATAATCATAGAATATTTCGATATATCTTTTATATAAATGTGCATACGTGTCTTAATGTATTTATTCTTCATAGGAAATTAGGTATTAATGTTCATTTGAGAGATAGATGACCGTGGACATTTTTTGAATAACTGCATCATAAGAAAATATAAAGAGCTGATATTTGAAAACTACAACGAGCCAAGATAGCTCTATCTTTTCATAAAGTCGACGGAAAAGTTCCACACTAAATAAAAATGTGCCGCATTTTACAACATATTGTACGACATATTAAAACGCGACACGAGCTGCTCACTGCGACATATTTTTCCAGTGTACTCACGACACATTTTTCGGCACGTAGTTTTTTTTCTTTTTCCAACAATCAAATTATTAGTATTTTTGTATCATTTCATTCGAATTAGCGGTATCTATTTTTGTACCTGAAGACCTTCAGATCTAAAGATTTAACCATCCAGAGATCTTCCGATCTCGGTAGAATCGCTTCGAGGCGGTTCATTCTTTACCAGCTTGCGATCTCTTGAGATATTCTCGAATAATAAATGGTCGCGAAATAACTAAAAAAACGATATAAGAAAAAGCATAAATTCAGTAAGGTGCACGCAAGGCAAAATTCGAGCAAAATTTTTTTTTTCAACTTTTTATATATCAGTCGATAGAGAATTTCACGGCGAGCAAAAATGTCTCTTCCCTAAATTTTTTCTGAGGTCTCTTTCTGTTTGAAAAATCGAAAAAACATGAGGAGTGAAAAACTCGACTTTTTGCACATTTTCAGTAAATTTCATTTTTTTCTGTTTTGCACTGCTGTGGATCATTTAAATTGACATATTCTTGTTCACCCTTGAAAACTGAACCAGAATATAGTCTGAGAGCCGCCCCAGACTTAAACGGCTGTCTACCAAGGTCTCCAAAAGTCAAGCGACAAAAATTTTTCTACCCATTTTTGCAAAGTCATCAAAAGCTTTTCCCAAGTAGCTAGAGCCAATATTTCTACATGAATAGACTCGCCAGATGCTCCTCTTCCAAAGTATATGGACAGTTTTTTTAAGTTTTTTTTCTATGGGAAGAAAAATCGGTTTTACCGAAGATTCTGTCAAAACTGCCAAGTCCTTTTTTATATTTTTGTAAGTTTCACCTAAGATATCACTTCGAGAACGTCAAATGGGCTAAAAACCATGGAGGATTCAATAGAGATATTGTCGGAGTTCGCGGAGGTTTTCTAGAGAGTCTTCAGAGGATTTGGTGAAGAAATTTTCGAAATTATAAGAGATAAATAGCTCATGGGCGCAGGTTTTGACTTGAGACTTGTTCTTATAAGATTAGCTATCCTCTTTTGCGTATAGTTATCTTCTCGTGTATATATATGTTATTAAAATCAAATCAAACACAACAAGAGAAAACAAACAAGTGTTAATACCGATTCGTTCTTTGAAATAGAACAAATTAAACGTCCAAATTACTATTACTGATACGTGTATGAGTCTTGACTGTTTCTTCACACTGAGAACTAAAAAACATCTTCATTACTTCAGTATAGGACTGTCCGTCTTTGTAAGCGTGCAAACACCTCCAAAATCTTCGCAATAGTTTTAAGTAAACCTCTTTTTCTCGAAAATGTTCCCACGATGCGACAATCAATTTACGCATAGTGTGATATGTCGGATCAGTTTTCCGACGAACAAACATCTTTTGAGAGCATCAAAATCCTTCGATACAGTTGAGTTCGCAATGGAACTTGGGACAGAATTTTATTGTCACACCACCCTCACACCCTCACCCTCACCCTACGACCAATTTGTTATGCGACTAATTGTCGTACACCCAATATTTCGTTTCTCTAGAATCATGAGTTTCAATATCAGAATATACAGTGCTGATATTACGATCGCTTACTATATATCACCACCACATTGAAAAATCAAATTTTTTGCATCAGTCGATAGTCTTCAGGTAGAAGGAATAAATTATTATGAAAAATTCAATAAAATTATTTGCATCTCTTACGGAATTAGCCCATGTTGCAAGATATAGGTTATTATAACGTAGGGAAAGTTAGCAGCGGATTCGAGTAATCCTTGCTGACATTCGCTCCTAAAGCTGTGCTATTGTTTTTAAATGGTTGTGCTGGATGTAGAATTTAATTCTGCGCCGAATGGTACCATTTTTCAGGAGGTCATCGGCCAAAAAATGTAGCTTTAAGTCGAAATACGAAACCTCTATTTTTTCCGTCGACGAGCAGTCCTTTGTTATATTTGCTCGCAAACTCATGCTGGAATGTGAAATATGTTGGGCAGGAACAAATGAGTAGATAATTTGTCTTCTGATATGATATGACATGCGTAGAAGTGTGATTGAAATAAAGTCATCTGAAGAAAAAATTATACATAAATGTGTTCAATGAATACAACGTATTTTATATGATCAATTGAAAGTACATTTTTATATTCTCAGATAGTTTCATTTTGACGAAAAATAGTGGATTATTTCATTTACATACAGGAAGAAAAGTTTCCGAACACAAATAATTATGTGTTATTAACAAAATGAAGAAATAAGTGTACTCGAAGGTACATATTCATCGCAACTTCAAAAAGTAAATCGTTCACTCAGTTATTTATCTTGACAATTTATGTGCTATATCACCATCAACATATGTTTGCCTATTTATTTCTCACACAGCGCTTGCTGACGTAGCAGACCTCGCCACTATATTATCACCTCGTGATACGGTAATAATCAAGTTTCTAAGTTTTTTAAAACCGATATCCGTCGAATTTTACAAATTCATCAGTCAAGAGCATATATCACAATAACCAATTCTATTGTTCATTTCATTGATAATCAACTTCATTTAGCAAACGTTATTAAAAATTCTCCATTTAAATCATCAGAAGGTAGCGTAGACAGCAATGAACTTGACACATTATCTAAGTCGCTGTCAGCATCTAATATATTACTAAAACAAATTAGTAATAATAAAATTGGTTTTGATTATTTGACAAATGCTGAGCTTATGTCATTTCGGGCCTTGATTGTATCTGTCGTCGACATATCATAGAGAATCACCGATCTTTCTGAAGCACTTAATTTTTTTCTCAACTTATTGTTGCTCAATCTGTACATGTTATACGCTCATGTCCAACCCATCAGCAAAATATTCCCGCTAATCAACTACGTCTTATTTCTTCCACATTATTTTTATCTCCATCAATAGAAAATACTATTCCATTTCCAGTCTATCGTTTTATTTCTTTGCCTACAATTGTTAATGGTGAACAATTCATGTATTCAAACATACCGAAAATAATTGCATTCAACACAAATGATTATTCGATAATATCTTGGATTGATGCACCCAAACAAAATGAATGTCTACTATCCTTCTTTATTTATTATCAAAAGAAGCCGTCAATCATCCCATTATCTCGTTCTCCATGCTTATCACAATTGTTCACATCTCGTTCAGCTAAAGTTAACTCATGTCAACTAACACGTTCCTGTGCACTACAAACTGATGTTATCAATATTGACAGTAATATTTGGCTTTTCTCTCTCACAATGGAGATCCGCTTTATTGTCACCTTCATTCGACCACTGGCGACTTTAACGGTACAATTGCGATTAATGAACCTTCACTAGTACGGATGCCTTATAGCAAAATAATTAAATGTACAAACACCGAATTACCATCGTCTATTTGCAATAATCGAAATATATTAATTAAATCAACAGCTACTGGAAATCATGAGCAGTTATCGACTATTCCAAGGCTGATTAAGAACATGATGAAACAGCTGGTATCGACTTATAAATTTACAATTAAGAATTCGTTAAAAGATATTCTTGCTGATTTGGAAGACAATTGAATAACTGTGATGACTGATATTAAAGATTTTGGTGCACTTATATTGCCAATAATTTCTATCGTTATAATATCAATTCTTTGCGTCGTCATTAGGCGAATGTGGAAAGAGAATGATAAACGTGTACATAAAACTAAAAATAATATCGGTCAAATTGCACATGAAATAATAAGATTCTAAAAACTATATTTGCATAATCGATAAACTTGATTCATTTTTTGCAACAATTTCTTTTTCTCTCAACATGAAGTGACTGTTTCATATCGTATTTTTCATTTAACACTGAAATAATCACTCCATTGAAGTACTACTCAATCTTTACTTGTAAATAAACTATTGTATTTTACATAACCCACCTGTCTACATTTCGAATATAATAAACATTCCTAATGAAAAGAGGGATTTCAACTAATATCAGTATTAGTTTCAAAAGGAGATAAAAGCTTCATGCAGTGACACTAATCAACAATCATTCCATAGAAATCAAAAAACAAACTGATTAAATAATCGAAATCAGAAAACCATAACTCCCGTTACGCACAAATTTCTATCAATACACGACTTAGTCAAAAAATCGTGAAATTTGGACACCATATTTATCAGTGTACACATCAGTTTCATAATGTTATGCATTTAATTAAACATTTACCAGTTCAATCAAATCTGAAAACGAACATAAACACGAAATTTTTTAAACCACAACTGCACATCGTTTGTTCGAGACAATTGACTGATGATTATAGTGCAATATACAAACATATCACCTACATTTGGTCGGAAACTCATGATTCTAGAGAAACGAAATATTCCATTATCATAAATTATATATGAATCGACAGCTCTTTCATAGAGCTACCAATTGCACGTGCTAAATCTAAAACAATTTCCATGTTAGGGTGGTATACCACAGGGGGGGGGGGCTAACATCTATAGATTTTTTTTGTTTTATCATTGATGTATATATCGGGAATAAGATATGTATTAAAAATGGAACATCAGTCAGTTAAAATTTTGCTGAAAAATAATTTAAAAAAAAAATTCAGTATAAAATATATATATTAATTTTACAAATATAATTCGAATGGTAATTTCATTTGCCTCCAACCGCTGGATTTTAATGTCTCTTGAGTCAAGAAACATTTTAATGTCAAATAAAAAAAAATTTTTTAATTTAAACGTGAAAAATTCTCATTTACTTAATATTTTTATTTTCTATGTATTTTACATAGACTGTTCGTATTAGGAACATTTTTTAGCTTGTTGTTGTTATTAGGAACATGGCACCTAATACGAACGAATTCATTTCTCAAACATTACCGCTATTTACTTGATTAATACTCAAGATAATTAGGTGATTTTGGCATCATTCGATTCGCTCGATGTCCCTCTACTCCGAAATGCAAAAATTTTTTTTCTTCGATAAAAAATCGTTGAAAAAAAAAGAAAACAATCGACGTCACTCACACAGCTGTTCTTATTAGCAACATCGCTTCTATAACTGTTCACTGGTAAAGGGCGGAGGTGTTAGGTGGTGGCATCTTTTATCCACTACTCCCCTTTCCCTTGTTCTTCTTTTCAATTCTCGCCATTGGTCATCTATATGATTCATACGTATAGATATAGTTTTGTTTATGGTTAGTTGTTAGTTCTTTTGAAGAAGAAATAAATCAGAGAATTAGGTAGTCCACACACTAACACGTGTATATTCAGGTTATCTCAACTATCTAAATTGTTGTGAGATATTTTTATTCGTTTTAATTTAAACCAATAGAATATGAAGAACTTTTGAATAAATGAATGTGAGAGTGAGAGAGAAAAATAAATCCATGTTTATCGATTTATAAAAAGAAAATAAGCAATACACTGAATGGATGAAGAGTCAATGTGATGAAGATAAAAAATTGGACATTTAGAAAATGGCTATGACAGGTGTGATTATTTTATAGTTGATGATTAGAAGTTTTCTATCATTCCAGAATGTTATTGCATTGATTAAAGTCTAATAAAAATCTACTTAATTCTATGTTTTTTATAAGCAAACTCATACTTTTTTCATCTTTGGAGAAAATTATAACTAAAAGTTTAATAAAAACTGAAACTTTCATTTCTTAAACAGAATATCATATATAGTTGTTTGCAAAAAAGAATTTGTACGTGTTTGCTGTGAAAATATTTCTTTACATATAAATTCATTTGAATTATTTCATCTGTCAAATGATAGATTAGAAAGAGTACTATATTCTATCATAATTTAAATTTTTATTCATTTATCTTTGAAAGAAATAATAACTTACCAATTCTACTGATGTATTTAAGATTGTGATTACATTATAAATGCCAGTTTTCACAAAAGTATTATCTGACTATTATGACGAATATATCGATCATAAGTCTTTTTTCTTTGGTATCGAAGGCACCTTTAATACTCAACTGAATTTACTTATTTTAATTTGTAGATATTATGACCAAAGAGTTTCCATGGAAATTTTAGTTTTAAGCTTCATATTGTTAGCTAATCCCATGACTTTTCTTTAATAATATAATATAAATAGATAAGAATTATTTTAAGAAGCACAAAGTGGTATATCTTGGTTTTTATATACTCGAAACGAAAACAATCGCAGCTTCAGTTGGGTATTTCTTTGTCCAACTGATGAAAAACTACCATCACAAAATATGAAGCCTTTAACTGTTTCATAATATATGAAAATATTAGAACAAAAATCTTATTTTTGTGCAAGTATTTTTTTACAACAGCTGTATATTATTAAAGTGTCTAAGAGAATTTTTATTCTCATTTGAAAAATACTCAAAACATATACAATCATAATGAAACATCTGGCATTATTGTCATTGCACTAGAATAAAAAAAACGAACATGGCATTCTTTCTTTTATTATTGTAATCATTTTCTAACTGTCTTAATTCATTATGCATTTATTCGAGAAAAATTTTTAAATGAAATCTTAAACTTTATTTGTATATTGATTTCATAATCCTCAAGATGTTTCACAAGTTTGACAGAGAATAAATCCACTGAAATTACAGAAAAAAAAATTTTATTTTAGAAGGAATATTTATTTTAAATTATTTCGATTAATCATTTGTACGTAGATAGAAATTGAATATACCTTTGTACATAGATCGATAGTAGTGAAAGAGTGATGATTATACCTTTCTGCTGTTTTTTCTTCCTTTTTACTTTCATTTACTGATGTCACCGGAATTTATCTAACACACTATATGCGTGTTGAATATACAGCTGTAGTCAAAAACACTTGCACAAAATTCTTTTTTTGATCTTAGAAACTTTTTTCTACAGTTCGAAGTAACTATATGAGTATCATTTTTTTTACGGTGACTCTTCGGTAGTCATATTAGATAACCATCATAGAGAACTTCGGATTTTCTTATCTTTGATGCAAATTTATATGATAATATAACCTTCTTCTCCCTCAAAACGTCTAGTATATATTAATATTATATTGCTAAAACAAAGCCATAAGAGGTGGCTGTGTAATTCATTGTAAAACAAGTGTTTTGCCTAAGGACTATCTATTACAACAGTACCAGATTAAAATAAATGGTTGTTAGTCAAAATCTTCGTGAGCTGTCAACCACAATAGAAAACAATTCGAAGAAGATATATATATATATAAGATAACATTTGTAGGAAAAGATGTGCAAGTTTTTTTGACTACGACTGTACATGAAAACCTGATATACATATGTAGTAATATAGTAGTGAAATTAAGTCTTTTGCTTATTGTTCTTCTTTTGCATGCATATTAAATAATACAAATTACGAACTAGTTGATACAATAACACCCAAAACAGACTAGAAAAGAAAAGAAAAGCAATGATGAGTTGAATTTTTCTTCTTTTTAGATTATTAGATGTTTAAAAGATAAAAATATAGTTTCGAAATTCAACAATATTTTTAAATATGTTTAAAAAAACTATATGCGTGCTTATTTTACTTCTTCCTTTTCTATCTTTAACAATATTCATTTTTCTTAGATTATTTGGTTCTATAAAGAAAAAACATTATTACAAATTGTTCAATATTTTATCAACAGCTAATATTGTCATTTACTATTTGAAGATTTCAATAAAGGTAGTTATAATAATTAATTCAATAGGACAACAATTTTGTATTCTAACTATAAAGTTCATGCTAATAAAAATTCGAGAAATAATATGTTCGAGTTTAATTATTCAACAGTGATAACTTTTATTCAGTTCTACGTTCTGAAGATGTCAATCAATTCAAAGATTAGTAGTTTTGGTGATTATCGACTTGTGGTCTTTGGTGAAAAAACGTACAAAGAATGTAGCTGATAATGATTAGATGTATTCTGAATCGAAAAGTGTTACACGATTGTTTTAGTTATCTCTGATATTATTTCATTCGTAAATTTCAATTGTAATATCGATATCATAATCATTATACAAAAGAACATTTACGTTCTCTAAATAAAAATCTATGCAAGGAATGTGTAAGATAAGAAAAAGAAAAAAAACGATGATTACGTTGTCTACTGAGCGTAGTTTATTTGCTTTTAATAAAATTCTACGATCAACCCTGGACAATATTTGCACTATTTTATCAAATTATTTTAACTCAGTCTAGCTGTATTGGCTTACCAACTAATTTTTGTATTAAATATAAAACATACTCAAGTATTCAATATTTAACAATTTTGTTGTTTTGAATTAATACAAAATTTTTTTTTTAAGGTTCTCGAATTTGTATATGATCTAGACATTGCCAATCATTATTTTGGTCTCGACAAGCAGTAAGTTTTTTTTCCTATCGTTCTGTTTCTACTGAAGTATTTTTTTTCTTCATCCTCCTTTTCACTGAATGTTGGGTTCGAGAATAAGAGAGAATACTACTATAACAACGACAACATGAAAAAAATAGTTGCTCGTTCTTTCTTGTTGTCAATAGAAGGTCGTTTATGTGTGGCACGATTGCGGTTATTACTTTTTATTTATCTGCGGTTTTTTTTCATAGTACAATTCGTATTTATCAACAAATTTTCCATATAGATATAGAATTTTGTTTTTTCATTATCTTAATATCTTATTCTAATATATAGACTATTACGTAATTTATTAACAGAAAATACAATTTGATTTATTTTATTTTTACTCAGATAATTTATATTTAAATCAAGATAGTCAATAATAATATTTCAATAAACATGCAAAATTAATAGAACATATGGAATTATTTTTTATTGAAGAAAATCATATTGTGTATTAAAAAAATCATTCAATATATTATTGTATTGATAATTTATTTCAAAAATGTTGATGTTTAATACTCTATTAGGTGAGTAAAATTATAAAATTTCATATTAAGAAAAATATTTTCTTATTAAATATTATTATTTTTTTTTTAATTAGAATTTTTAATCAATAAAAAAACTCAACAATGGATAAATTGCAAACATTTGTTTATGTCATTCAAAATTATAATAAACATACAATAATTTTGAATGAATTTAAATATTTTATATATAGAACTTATTTTCAAATACAAGATATTCTTGCTTATTATCGAAAATTTATTAAAAAAAAATTCGGTAATTTTAAAATAAATGAAAGAAAAAAAATATATACATATAATTTGATTTTTTTAGAATCTTAAAATCTTGATTTAATTTTTCTCATTGATCAACATTCACCATCATCATTGTCGTCCACTATCATTTCAACCTCCTTCTCTTCTTTTTTTTTCTTCTTGTTAACCCATCGTCATCTTCGTCCAATAATTCTAAGTGTTCATTTTCTATTCGTTCATCGATAAAACAATTCTATATATACATATATAACAACAATTATTCTTATTTATTCATTCAAAAATATGAATTCAACAAAACCTCCTATTAATATAATACGTATTGATAAACGTCTTTTAACAAATGATACAACTATAAATAATAAACATATTAAAATCGAATCAATATCACCAGTTACAGATAATATTAATTCAAATAATATACAAAAAAATTCTAAATATTCATCATTAATATTACCACCAAAATCTGTTTCTTATTTACCTAATTGTCGTATACCAACACCAATTCAACCACCAAAAACTTCTCCTATTAATCTTAATCCAACAACACCAACTGTTATTATTGAAACATATGATGAAGCTATATCATCACAATTACAACAATATTGTTTATCTCATGCAATATGTGTTGTACGTGGTTTAGCTAATGTACTTAATCTTGATTTAGGTTTATTTTCAACAAAAACACTTATTGAAACTCAACCAGATCATCAAATTGAAGTACGTACACAACGACAACAAGCAAGTGATGAAAATTTTGATTTTACAACAATAACAAATCCATTAAAAAATATATGGAAATGTGAATCAAATCGTTCATATACAACAATAGCTAAATATGCACAATATCAAGCATATTCATATCATGATATGATTAAGGATGATGTAAATGAAGCATTATTATCATCAACATTAAATTTAACAAATGGAACATCAAAAAAAATTTTAAATAAAAATTCAAGTAAATAAAAAAATCAAAAATATATAATTTTATATTATAAAATAAATACGTATTTTTTTTTTATTTAGATAATATTTCTTCAGCATTATCGGCACGTACAATAAAATTTGGTACAAATGTTGATTTATCTGATGAAAAAAAATGGATAGTGCAATTATCTGAATTAACAAAATTACCATTATTTTTACGTGTTATTTCACCAGGAAATCTTCTATCTCATATTGGTTATACAATATTAGGTATGAATAGTGTACAATTATATATGAAAGTACCTGGTTCAAGAACACCAGGACATCAAGAAAATAATAATTTTTGTTCAGTTAATATTAATATTGGACCTGGTGATTGTGAATGGTTTGGTGTTGCTAATGAATATTGGGGTGTTATACATACATTATGTGAAAAAAATAATGTAAATTTTTTAACAGGATCATGGTGGCCAATATTAGATGATTTATATGATGCAAATGTACCTGTTTATCGTTTTATACAAAAACCAGGAGATCTAGTTTTTGTTAATACAGGGTAAGAATCTATGGAAAATTTTTATTTTATGTAATTACTTAATTCGGTTTGTTTCGAATGCTACAAGCGAAAGTTCATTGTAATGAAATCAAATTTCTTTTGCAAATATTCTATCATTTAAAATCAGTCTTTTTTTTATGAAAACAAAGCAGGCTAGATCCATGAGGAACAGAAAGTTTATTCCTCTAAATAAAATTTATTTTTTTGTTATACGTTGTATTTATTCAGTTTTAAGTAGATAGATGAATTACAGGGTGTTTTGAACGTCACTTACTAACACAAATTTGCATATTTCCCTAATGACTCAAATAAATGAGCTATTTTATTTTATTAATGGTAGAGAAATGTTCAAAGTTTATGTACATAAAGACATGCCTAGAGAGACCCTTTGTTAAGTGTCACTATTATTCTCAAAAAATAAAAAAGATTTTATCTTTTCAGAAAGGGTCTCTCTAGGTATGTCTTTATGGGTATAAACCTTGAACATTTCTCTACCATTAGTAAAAAAAACTAGCTCATTTGCTCAAGCCGTAAGGGAAATATTCAAAATTGTTTTTTGTTAAGTGATTTTCCAGACACGCTGTAGGTGACACCACCCTTTCTTATTTGGTTAATTTGCAATTTTATTACCGATATAAAATTCGATCAAAATATTTTAATTAATCATATAAATTCGCTTAAGTCTAAAATGAATCTTGAGGTTTATTAAATGAAAGCAGCTAGTTTCGGCTGAGAAATTAATATTGCATCCAAATGCGTCTATCGCTATGTAATTCAAGCAGTAAAATGCAGAATTTTAGGATTCTTCGCTTTATCCTTTGTAGTAGTATCTACATACGATGCATAGATGTTAAAAATAAATATGTGCGAGTGTGTTTGTATTCTAATTTCTCCAAAACTTGAGACATTTTGACTTATACAGCATTAACTTTTATAATTAAAATTTTTCAATGTTATTTTACGTACAAGAATAGCTATTAGAAAGATTGATCACAGAATAAAATTATAAAATACCTTGGGTTTTTTTATTGTAACGCTTCGTCTACGGAAACAGGAAGTATGGTGTGAGCAGTTCAAGGAGTATTGGAAAGCGTGTCTAGGTCTAACCGAATGCACAGATAATAACAGAAACTTTCTGTTTTTTTTTAAAACTTTCTCCAATTTTTAGTTCGACTCTGTTGCGCTATTTCTGATTGTATCTCGCTATGGTTTTGAACTTCATCTCAGATAAAAACTGAACTAATTCTACTTAATAATTAATGTTTATTTAAGAACAGATATATGTATTATAGAATAAAATGAACAACTAATTTTTTTTTTCTTCTAAAATATAATAAATTTCTTTTAGATGTGTTCATTGGGTACAAGCAATTGGTTGGTGTAATAATATAGCTTGGAATGTTGGTCCATTAACATATACTCAATATTATGCTGCAATTGAACGTTATGAATGGAATAAATTAAATTCATGTAAATCTATTGTACCTATAATACATTTAACTTGGAATATAGCACGAAATATTCGTGCTAATGATGGTCAATTATTTGAATTAATTAAATTTGTTTTACATCAATCATTAAAATATATTCAATTAACATTAACATATTTAGAAGAAAAATTTGAAGATAAAATTCATATACGAAAACAATTACGTACATCAGATGAACCAGCACATTATTGTACAACATGTGATTGTGAAGTATTTAATATATTATTTGTAACTGAAATAGATCGTAAACATGTTGTACATTGTTTGGATTGTGCTTTACAATATAATAAACAATTAGAAAATTTTGTTATTTTATATCAATTTACATTAGATGATCTTGAAACAGTTTATGATCAATTTCAATTATCTCTTTTACCAACATTAAATACAAAAACTCGAGCTATAACAAATGTGTGATATATATATATGTATCTTTTTCTTATCTTCCTTTTGTCTGTGTTATTTATTATATTCTACTAGTTTTCTTTTTTTTTTCTTCTTTTTTTTATGTTTGAAATTTGTGTCGCGCATTTACACATAAACAAAACAGATTAGATTAAGAAAAAATACTAAGAATAGACTGTGTTGTATTCTCGATTGTCACGAGATGTTGTTGTTCGTTTTTGTACAAATATATATTTCGATTATACTTTCGTTACATATATAAATTTATGTATATATATATTAACACATTTACAGGCAATGGAACAGTGAATGATTTGATATGGATATATCTATAAATAAAATTCTAATACTAAGAAATAGTTCATTGAACTTTTATAAGTGAAGAAAAGGAGAAGAAAAAAAAAGAACGAACAGTTTGTATAACCCTATTTCAAGTATGTGAACTGAACCTTGAAACGATCAAAGGTTGTTCTCTCTTTCCCCCCTTGAATATAAGTACATATATATATGTATATATGTCTAAGTCTCAAAGTCAATTGTCGACGAGTATAAAGAAGAAAAAAAAAATTTTGAAGAAAAGAAAAAAAAATCGTACGTTTGTTTATGTTGTGTTGTCTTGTTGCTATTACGATGACTTGAAGGTTCCGCTATTTAATAAAACACCATCATTGTATCAGTTGTTCTTTTTCTTTTCTTACTTGTTCATCATTCTTCGTCTTTCTTTCCCATCTTCTTTCATGACTGTTTTTTTTTTGAATATCTGGTTTCTTTAATGACATTTTTAGTCACTTTGTTACTATTTTACAATTCTCATTTATAGATTACTGTATATTAATTAAATGTCAGATTAATTATTATGATAAACTATCAATATATTCATATATATATTCTTATTTTCTTTATATAGATAAAAATTAATAAATTATAATGATTTAATTTTCGTTTAACACGAATATTATTATATGGTATTATAACAATCTATTTATGGTATATGAAAAAAGAACGACATTGAGATCTTGACACGTTTCTATTATTACTGTTTTCTTCCTTCGCCACCCACATCAACACATAAAACTCTATATACGTACAGATACGTACGCTAGAAGGCAAAAGGAAGCATAAGAGAACATAGCAGCAATACACGAGGGAAAAAAGAAAAAAAAGCAAGAGAAAAAAAAAAGAAAGCAAACGAACAATCGACTCAATTGAGAGAAAGAGCAAAAAGAGGTCACCTCCTTCTTCTGTGTCTTTTACTTTGTTGTTGCCGTTTTTTTGACATAGTTTACCAGACACAACACGTTAACTTTTCTTCAATAGATTCATATATATATACATTTTATATAAGAAGGTATGAATTAAACGTAAGAATAAAAAGAAAACAGTATAATTTTCAAATTAAAATAATTATATAAATAATAACATCTATCTTGATGGGACGAAGGACAGACATTTATAATAATAATAATAATGATGATGATGATGAACAACAGACAACCTCATCAATATCAACAACAACTCGAATGGTACAAGAATCTCAAATTAATTCTAATCGAAATTTCGATGAAGATAAATTTGATGATGATCCATTAATACATGATACAATATTACCACATCGAAAACGAATACGACGTGATACATTACTTTCTATTCAACAACAACATTATAATCAACCTCAACAGTCTGAATCAATAACAACATGTTGTAAGATTGATGATGTAAGTCTATTTAGATTGAATTATTCTTATTAATTTAATTAAAAAAAAAAAAAGAAATAGAAATACGTAGTATAACGTATACTAATGGCACTTTTTTGTTCCTATATAAACTTTAAAACAACACATTCATAAAGTTGTCCTTGAACACGCTTAGTACGCAGCAATAATGCCCCGAGAGAGACAGCGAGAGAGAAAGAGTATGGATGTAGAATCAGAGAAGAAAGAATAAGATGGCAAGGACGATAAATGTAACGTGAGGGCGGCAGCCTTCATCGGTGAAGGTCGACAAAACACTGACGGCGACCTTGTTACAACTGCTATAATGTCTAATTCATATTATTTGGATTATAACAAAAAAAATGTATGATATAGAAGGTGAACTAATGTCTTATTGAAGATACAGGTGTAATATGTAGAATAGAAAACCGTGCAATATTAGATAATTGACCATGAAACTAGCAAACAATCATTAAAAATTTTTTAAATAAACAATTAAGCAGAAAGAAAAAGTGATGTTTAGTAATCTTCTATCACGAAAACAGATTTAATTCCAAGGTTTTTTTTCTTCTTTTCTTTATTGATAAACAATTATTAGTATAAAAAAAAACGACTCAAAAAAAAAATAAAGTCAACCTTTATTTTTTATCAGTAAGAGAATGGAATAAAAATAACAAACAACTGAAATATCAGTGTATGCATTTAATAAAATCAAGGTTATTCAGTATTATATATACACAAAAATAATCAAAAGCACTGTTTTAACCTAAAGAAATTTTTTTTATTAAACCAATAGGGAAATTTTTAATGATAATATCTAGAGAATTATTTCGTTTTACTGAAAACTAAAACAGACTCAAAGAATGTTCTCTTTGTATAATTTGTCTTTACTACGTTTTTTCTTTACTCTCAAATTGGATTAATTTAAATAGAAAAAATAAAATAGATGATTTTTTTGAGATTAGTATTTATTTCTAATATAGCAGAAATATATTCTACGCTATTTATAGATATAAAGAAACGTTGCATAGTGGCATTTTTTCAAGGTCTTATCTATTGATTTTCATCTTGTGAAAAAACACTGAAGATAATCTGAAGATTCTATTTGCAATTAATAAAGAAAAAAAAATTCATTTTTTTAATAAACTTCACATACTTGCATATCCATATTTGAATTGTAATTAGTTGACATTTTGTCTAGATTCGAAAATGGATAAGCAAAGCATTATCAACAATAAAAATATAGATAATGGAGAATTAATCATATACTTAAAATAGTTCTCTAATCTATTAATACTTAGTATCTACTAAGAGTGGTTTTACTGTATTAAATTTATTTGTAGAATGATAATCATAATGATGAAATAAATGCAACAATAGCACCACCACAACAACAAAATCAATTAACAGCAGCTGCTAATGGTCTTTTAAATCTTTCAAGTTAGTCAAATATTTTATTCAATTAAAAATTCTAAACTAATTTTTATTTTATTTTATTTTTTGTATCTAAATAGATTCATTATTAATGAATAATGATGAACATAATGATTGTCAATCAAATATTTCATTCGGTGATGGTACAACAACATCAACAACAAATGAAGATTTATCATTATTATGTTGTGTTTGTCAAGATCGTGCATCTGGGAGACATTATGGTGTACTTTCTTGTGAAGTAAAATAAAAATTTAAATTTTATTTTTTTTTAAAAATAGAAAAATTTTTTATTATTAGGGTTGTAAAGGATTTTTTAAACGAAGTATACGTAAACAAGTATTATATACATGTTTAAGTACAAAAGATTGTCCAATAAATAAATTTATGCGAAATAGGTAAATAATATTAATAAAATATTTTTATTTTTTATTTTAAATTTAAGATGTCAATATTGTCGATTACAAAAATGTCTTCAAGTAGGAATGCGTATTGAAGCTGTTCAAAATGAACGACGACCTTATACAAATAAACATGATTTAATTAAAAATGGAAATAATATTCAACGAATACGAAAACAAAGTGAAAATCATGTATAAAAAAAAACAAACAAACTCGAATTCATTTTTAAATTTAAAATAAAATTTTATTTTTAGTTATTAAATTCAACTTCAAATGATATACATTCATTTTTAAATAATAATAATATTAAAGATGATTCAATACGATTAATAAATGAAAATAAAACTCTTCATAGTATTCTTACATCAACATCAAGAGTTAAAACACCAACAACACGTATATTTTTATGATTAATTTAAATAAATGATTTATTTTATTTATTAGCGGTTTTTCTTTCTCCTCCATCATCATCATCATCATCATCATCATCATCATCATCATCATCATCATCTTCATCAACATCATCTTTAAGTACAACAGCAAGTCTTCATATCGATTGTAATATTAAAACTGAAACAACAAATAATCATAATACAGCAGCTATTACAAAAGCTTTTGATAATTTAGCTAAAGCTGCAGCACATGTAATAAATTGTTTTTTCTTATATTTTTTTTGTTTATTATTTTAATTAGACTCGAACAAATGCACATAATGATACTTTATCACTCATGCAACAGCAATATCTTCTAAATGAAAAACATTATTGGGAACAAATTGAACGTTAGTTAATATAAGTTTTCTAAAAATAGTTTTATATCAAATAAAAAAAAATCTTATAGGTCCATTAATTACTGATGTAACAAGTATATTTACAATAACACGTCCAAATCCTCCAACAAATCGTGATTTACAATCATCAAATAGTTTTATATGTGAATCAGCATCACGTATACTTTTTCAATCAATTGATTGGATTAAAAGTAATTCTTGTTTTCAAACATTAGAGTAAATTTAATAAAAATTTTCATTTTGTTTTATATATTTTATTTATTTATTTAATTTTTATTTTTTATTTTTCAAGTACACAAATACAAATAATACTTATACAAAATAATTGGTTATCATTATTTATTCTTAGTCTTATTCAATGTTCATCAATAATTAATTTATCAAATATTTTAACATCATTACTTTCGAGTTAGAAATTTTAATTTATTAGTTTTTATTTTTTTATTTATTTATTTAGAAAAATTAGATAATCTTGATTCGGATCATTGTCGTCAATTACAACGTATTCAATCACTTTTATATGAATTTGATCGTTTACAAATAACATCTATGGAATATGCTTATTTAAAATTAATTTCAGTTTTTAAACCAAATAATAATAATAATGGTAAAATATGCCTTCTTTTTTTCTATTAAAAGATAACACTTGAAATTTGGTACAAATGGATATAAACGTCTGGACATATTAGAAGACATTTACACTCATAACAGAGAGAATCGCTCTTAGGATATATGATACAAAGGAGAGATTCGAAGATCTGCTAATGTTTTTATAATGAAACTATGAGAGGGAATAGATGAATCTTCTAATCTATTTTTTGCATCGTTTATTCTAAACATGGTTCCTTCTATTATGAAGATGAAACGTCTTCTAATATATCTAAGATTTTTTACTTAACGAATACGATCTTCTTTAAATTATGATAAATTTCTCGTGATTCATTTAATATTTATTTTTAAATATATTTAGAAAGTATTCAATCATATGATCAGATTGATGCATATCGTATATTAACATATAAAGAATTACGTGATTATTTAAATAATCGATTATTATCAACATCATATGATGAATTTCGATTAGGTAGACTTTTACTTAAATTATCATCAATAGCTGAACTTAATACAAATATTATTGAAGAAGTATTCTTTATTGGTTTAATCGGTATATTAATATTAATTATATGTAAAAAAAAATTATTTCATATATGTATTTTTTATTTTAAGGTTCAGTACAAATCCATAAAATCATTCCATGTATTCTTAAAATGAATGTTATGTCATCATCATCACCATCATCATCATCAATGATTAAATGTGAAAAAATTGACTAACAATCACTTATTTCATTATTATTGTAGAAAGAAAAAAAAAACATATCATCCGGTGTTCATATTATTTTTTTTTTCTTCTGCTTTTATTTTATTATCTCAGGCGTGTGTATTTATCCCCGTATTTATTTTATTTGCCTTTTTTGCTTTATTTTATTTTATTTTTTTTTTATGACTGATTGGTACAGTCATTGTGCATGTGTGTATGTTTTGTAGGCAACAGATAATAAATTGACAAATATCTCAGGCAAAAAAAAAATAAAATAATAGTTATATTTATGATTTGTTTCCATCGAAAGATAAGTTTTGAGAAAATTGGTTATTAAAATTCTTATAAATAAAATGATGTCCTACTTCTTTTTTTAAATTATTCATATGACAAGATCATATTAATGGTATGTGGTATTATATTATTGATTAATTTCAATTTTCAATAAAAAGAACAATTTATTACAAATCAATATGTGATTATATTGATCGTTTGTTTATCATTAGTCATATAGGTTAAATAAAGTTGACTTTGAATAAAAAAACATCCATAGTCTATTGATGTTTTCTATTCATTTGAAAATTTATTTATAATGTAATTAAAAATGTCTGAAAACTTCTTTGAAATAGATTTTTTCAAGTTATCGAACAGTATATTACTAATATTTAAAGATAAAGATGTTAATCTATATTATGCCATTTAAAACGTCGATATGAGTACTCAAAATATATATATTTACATTCTATTACAGCTCGTTTTCTGCTTGCATTTAAACTATTTTTTCGTTAAGATCTATAATCTATTTTAGAGTTAAAAGGCCATGAGCATTTTTTAAATAACTCTTGATACGTACAAGATAGAAAGCTATGGTTTTCATTATGGAAAAATGGCTTATCTAGCGCATTGGTTTATGTAAAATTATTGAAATTTATTTCATAATTCAGTAGTAATTCATGTTCATCTTAGAATGGTTGACTGTTGCCCTATGAAAATAGAACTAATTTTAAACTTTAAGCGGTGGATTACAATCGACAGCTGATGGGCTACAAATCTATAGAAGACCGAACTTTTTATCTTGATTTATAGAAAGATTGGAAGCATGACATTGACTACCTTTTTTACAGTTTCTTGCCTAGAATGCGAAATTTCAGACGTGTCGCTTGCAATTCAAGGTAAAATTGATAAAAAACTATGAAAAGATGTAGTCAGTCTCATGTTTCTAATTTTTCTATAAATCAATGCGCTAGATAAGCCATTCTTCCATAGTCAAAACCATAACTTTCTATCTTGTACGTATCAAGAGTTATTTAAAAAATGTTCACGACTATTTAACTCTGAAATAGACTACAGAATTTATAAGATATTCTTTATATTCTTTTTATTCATCAATTTTTTAATTAAAAAAAGATTTATATATCAGTTTCTTGTCTGTTAATGACAATGACAAAGTTAGTTAATGTTAAAAACATACATTAGTATCATTATTCCTTTCTTTTTTATCTTCAACTTTATTCTCAATAAATTCTTCAATAATGAATGATAATATTATAGTCTTTATTATTCTTATTATTATACAAATTCCTTCATTTTTTTGTGCTATACAAACTCTTCGATTTGGTAAACAAAATAATCCATTAAGACAATTACCAAATCATTTACTCGCTTGTTTATTAATAGCATCAATTTGGACAATTACAATTGATTTACCTATTACTCAAGTATATTTATGGTCTGGTTTTGTACCTATTCGTACAACATGGGCTTGTATATTTTATAATATATCGTATTTAAGTACAACTGGATTAAATCGTATATTAATGGCATTTATGTCTATTGAACGTCATTTTCTTGTTTTTCGTCCTCAACTTTATCGTACTCATCGTTCACGTCTTATAGTTCATTATATTCCATTATATCTTACAATATTATGTGTTTTAATTTATTTTATTATTACAAATGCTTTTATATCATGTTTAGAAAGTCGTTTAGATTATTCGAGTTTTATGTGTGGTTATACATGTGCAATTCGTATACAAGATCTTGGAACTGTTTTTATATGGATGTATGTTATTTTACCTGTAATAATAACAATTGTTGCAAGTGTTCTATTACCTATTAGATTTATTATACAAAAAAAAACTCTTCAACGTTTACAATGGTATCGTGCAAGAAAAATGATTATACAAACAAGTATAATTACTAGTGCATATATTATATGTTGGTTACCATATACAATAATTCTTCAATTATTAGTTAATAAAATTTTATCATTTAATGATTCAAATATAACTCGATTTTTTACATATGGACCATATGCAACATCATTATTAACACCATTTATTGTTCAACATACAATACCTGGATGGATGAATAAAAAAATATTAAAACGAATTAAAAATTGGCTTTTTCCACAACGTCAAAATTCAGTTCAACCACATAGAAATTTTGCACTTCAACAAATAAATTATTTTACAATTAAAGTAAAAAAATAGAATATTTTAGAAAAATTATCTGCAACTATTTAATATAAATTCTATGGACGTAATAATCTTTCTGATGATTTGAGCATATCTTGACCAAATATGATGACATATGCGATGAAAATAAATTCATTTTTTATTCTTGTATGTCATGTTATTATTGTTGTTTTCTCATTGTCAAGAATGTTGTGAAATCTGCAAATGATTTTTAATAATAAAATCAAAAACATCTAAGCTGTAGTCTTTCCAGGACGCAAATTGAGTTATCATTAAAAACATCTTCGATGTTAAATCGAATCAAATCATTGATTTAAAGGATTTTAAATGAAATTAACATAAATTATTTTCATTTCTCTTTTCTATGAAAGAAAAATTTTACCGTTGTATTCTACAATATTACATGTCAATGGTAGATATAGAGTGAGAAATTGTTCACTGTCAGTTGACGAAAAGTTTAAAAAGATTTTTGACAAACTTTTAGAAAGGATAAGACTTTGTATAAATCATAATAATGACCATTTTGAATATTCAGGTTGAACAATACGATTCGTTTACAATACGTAAACAGACTGTAATGTCGGGTACACGAATACAGTCCGTTAATACATTGTAAATGGTCAAATAGAGGTCGTATAGAGTAAGAATACGACGGCACATAGGATGCTCAAGATTACGGAAAATATGGTTCATTGTCGGCTATGGAAAAGCCATTTTATATATCCTGGAGATTTGATCGAATAAAACTAGAAATATCTCTTTCTTTTTATATTTTTATTTGTTGTTATTAAAACTTTCGCATACTCCTAAATATTATAGACTTTATTTCAAAAGCATACTAGAATTAAATCCAAGATAGTGTTGTTATATATATTCATAGTATGTATTCATGCAATAAAATTTTTGATACTAATAAGGAAACTTTCCTACATAAAGACTTCAGCTAAACTAGCTTTGAGAAACAAACCCAGAACTTTTCGATGAAGTCTCTTCGAGACATGAAGATTTTAAAAAATAGATGCTGTATATACTATCTTTACAAAAAAGATCTTACCTTGTCATCTTCATATCTTGAAGACACTTCGTCGAAAACTTTTGAATTTGTTTTCTGAAAGCTAGTTTAGCTGAAGTCTTTATTTGGGTAAAGTTTTATTTTAGAAATTCGAAAATAAGGTTGTGCTGGAAAAGTAAGATCCTATAAGAAAAATTCGCTAAAACGTCGATATCTCGTCATGAAAACGCCATGGATCCGAATTCCTTTAACCATAAACATAACTCATCGAGACTTATAGGATACACTGAACTCCGACTCAAAAGTACTCTGATACCTGAGAAGGTTACCTTGTAAGTTGATATATAAATAAATTTATTATTTTAGAAAGTTTTGTTTCACATAACAAGAAAAAAAGTAAAAGAACATCTTATTATTTGCACAAGAAAATTTATCTATATTCATTATAAATATTCAAATAAAATATAATTGTAGTGTTTATTTTAATTTGATTTAATAATACAGAGTTCTAGTATACATTCGTCTCTTTTTTTTTAAATATTATCAGAATTACGCACATATATTCTTTGTCTGTAGCAAAAGAATTATATTATCTTATTTGATATAGATAAGAATAGTTTTTATTAATGTTAAAAGAAGAATTAAGATTTTCTCTTGTTTATGATTACTTATGGCTTTTATTCTTACATTGTCAGTTAAAATATTATTAAGAGATGAATTTACCATCTCGTTCTCAAATAATTCTTTCGAAAATTAATGAATTTTATCGAATAAATTTATTTGATTCTGATGATAGAGTAAAATTTGCTCTTCAAGAATTATTTCGTCAATGGCCTGAAGTTCTTGCAGCAGTTAATGATGCATCAGATGATGAATTATTTGCTTTAAATATTAGTCGAGCTTTTTTAACTCAAATATTTACTATTGCTTTATTTAAAAAATGCTTCATTAATGATCATTTATTTACTCGGGAAATTTTTCGTACTTGTATTAATCTTCTTGTTAATCATATAGATATAATTAAAAGCAAAATTTCTATATCTATTAGAATATTTTTAATATCTAATCTATGTCTTATTATGGAAATGTCATCAAACATTATTTCTCTATTATATTGTTCAGATATGGATCTTTTTAATGAAAATAATTATCAATTATTGATTACAATGCGTGAATATGTTAATCAAGATTTTACACATGATAATTTAACTGATAGTATTTTATCATTTATTTGGAATGTTTCAGATAATACATTCCTTGTACCATTACTTTTAAAAGCTGATTATGCAAAAAGTCTTATTGAATGGATAAAAATTTGTCAAACAAAATTTCGACAAGATAAACAAAATGCATTGATCTATATTCTACAAAATATGGCACGACATGATGATGCTATTGAACAATTTAATATTCTTAATACATTGAATATTATTGAACATATAAAAATTGATTCATCTATGTCATTCAATCTTTTTATAATTCGTGTACTTTTAAATGATATAAATCATATAGAATTAGAATCAATTGAATTTTTCAATAGGCTCGTTCAATTAACTATAGATGCAGCTGGAAATGATGATTATCGCTATAATGGTTCACATGTATGTGAACCATTAACAATACTTACAAAATTATTTTATAATGATGAAATATTACATAATATTTTTTGTAAAATTCAAACAAAACCATTATTTAATATTCAATCAATTATTGAACTATTTGCATCATTACTTACTAGATTTTATCCAAATTTATCTTTTGATAATAGTCCATTAGAAAATTTTACTTGTGTTCTTATATTAAATATTTTCTGGATTATTTCATATCATGAAGAATATTGTCCGATAATTTATAATAATGAAGAATTAATGAATATTATTAAAAGTGTAGCAAATAATGAGAAGGAATTTTTTGATACATTTATGCCACGAACAATGAAAAATATTCAACAAGCTGCTATAGAAATTTTAAAAAATCTTGATGAAAAAAATTAATCATTTTGATTGACTTTATATATAAGTTATATACTGTAATATTTAAATTTAAAATATTATAGTAATGATCCAGAGTGATTGATCTAGGATATATTTGATATTCAACTAATTACAAATCTATTTCTGCCACATGTATAAAAAAAATTATTTTTTTATTTTAAAGATCTAAATGGAAGTAAACTTGTCCGACTGGATATTTTATATTGGATTTCTGGACTGAGAAAAATGAGATTTATTGTCTGTAGAATCACTGTTTTATGCTTTTTGAACATCGTGTGTATTAAAATGTTCATAAAAAAATAAGTCGAAGAGATTTTAAAAATTCTTCTCAGACAAAATCTGTACACTGAGGTTAGCTCGATTTTGAAAATGACCGAAATTCTCAATCTCTTTCAAAGGCGAAGTTATGACGATTTTCCTGGAAACCAAAAAGGGAGAGTAAACACGTTAGAAGTTGAATTTAGTATGAGATATAGGACTGAAGTTTCTACCAAAAAGCATTTCTTAATATTTTTATATGAGATGATAGATTGATATTAATTATTTGAGATAAAATAGATTATCATTCATCTAACAAAAACATAACATTATTCTATTGGGTTATTTCTAAAAATCTCACCGTAAATAACAATTTATTTTCGTAACGTATTAAACGAAATTAGAACTGAATTATTGTATTTAAATCCTTTTTTATTATTTTGTCTTCATTCTAATGATGCAAACAAATTGTACAAGATGTTTTTAAGGACTTGTATCATTCGAAGTAGATGGTCGTGAGTACAACTCATCGAATTCCATCTATCTATATAAATAGATTTAAGTTATCTTTCATTTGGAGATTTCTGTGTATTTCAAAAGAGGTCTCTATATTGCTGCATGATATAACACAATCCTTTCTATGACTAATCTCTATTGATTACTTACTGATGTGATGTTAAAGTAAATATTACAATTAGGTGATGCAAGAACATGTTTTTCTACATCAAGCTTTGAAATTGTCACATGTTTGTTATAAAATAAAAAAGAACATTTCTTTTAATACTTTACCAGATATTTGAATAAAAGCGGCGAAGAAGTATGGCGACCAATACAACGCCGCCTACGGATTCGTTCAAAAAACGTTACGCTGAAATAGCAGAAAAAACAGCAGCAGCAATAGCTGCGGAAGGACGACCATCAAATTTTAAGAATAACTTGTCTGTAAAGCCCACTCTTCCTTCATTACCACGGTATCTGCCACGAGCTCCATCACCACCAATGGACTTTTTGATGGAGTGTCGTATGTTTTTTCCAACATCAGGTCATATGGGATTTGATACAGTCAAATTGTCCAATGAATTACCACCAATTGAAATCGTTCGCGAAATGATTCTCTATGAAACACATCTTCGTTTGTCTGATTCAATTCAAGAAATTATGGATGAATATCATACTGATGAATGTGCTGTCACGTAAATATAATTCTTTTTGATTCTGTTTATTTAATTAATCGTTATAAAATTTTAGTTTTGTTCATGATCTTATTCAACAACATGTTGTGGAACATTTTGGTTATCATGATGTCAATGCATTACGTACTGCTTTGTTTCGTTTTCCAGATGATCCTATCGTTCAAGAAGCTTTTTACGGTAAGTTATCAGAGAAAAATTGTTCTTAATATGTTAATCATAAAACACAATCATTCAAATTTGAGTCGTTAAAATTAAGAGTTATTTCTAGAGTTTTTCATATTTTTTCTTTTAGTTAAATACAATAAAATTAGTCAAGGTGTAATTAATCAAGGAGAATGTGTTCGTGATATCGATTTATATAATACAGATGGTCATCCTACTACTCTCTTTTCAAAAATTTCAGCTGGCCAACCATTAGTAATATTGGCCGGTTCAACTAGCTGACCTCCATTTCGGGCAAATGTTGAGCGAATGAAGTAAGTTTTTTTTTTTTGTTTTATTTATAAATATTACATATTCATATTTATAATTAGCGCGCTTGTTCGCTCACATATGGCCCATGGAATAAACTTCGTAGCAATTTATATTGCTGAAGCACATGCAAGAGATCAATGGCCAGTTGGTAAGACAATTTCCTGCGTTGATCAACCAGCTACACTTGAACAACGACTTAAAAATGCCCAAGAATTTAAAAAGAATTTCAATTTTGAAATGCCCATGCTTGTTGATGATATGAATAATACTTTTCATAATACATATGGATCATGGCCATTTCGTTTCTTTGTTATTTATGAAGGCAAATTAATATTAAAAGCAGAACCTAATAAAGAAAATTTTTCCTATGATATGAATGAGATTGATAATTGGATTACTAACTTCAATCAATCACGTATTGAAATTCTTTAAAATTTTTTTTTTTTTGATATGAATTAATAGTATATTTCCTTTTATTTTTATTTTCTATCAATCTATTTGATAATCCTCAATACAATGAAATTTTAACATAAACTAATGATGATTATGAATAAAAGTCACAATTTGTGAATATTCATAATTTGATAAATATATATGTTAAAGTTTTCGAGGAATTTTTTGCGCGTAAAAATATCAAATAAATTTTAATAGAAATAAAAAGAAAATGAAATATGAATTTATTTTGAATAAATAAATTTTTTAATTAAGAATATAATTGATTATGACATAAATATTTATTCAATACGAGGAAATCGACGTTTTAAAGATGTATTAGTCATTGATTTATTGTCTGATTCAGATAAATTTGAAGTAGATATTTGCCAATAAGGTTCTTCTAATGCATTATGATCAATCCAAATTGTCATCCAATTCTTTTCACGTTGAAATAAAAATTGAACTTTTTCTCTTAAATTATTATCCCATAAATTTTGTTTATATATATTATAAGTTGGAAATTTTGAATCAATAATTTTAAATGTAAGACTATTAAGATAAGGTAAATATGTATTTACTAATGGAATATTTGATAATTTATTTGTATTAATTACTAAATGTTCTATATTAGGAAATAATGATGATATAATAATAATATCATCATTTTCAAAATTATGAGTATCAACAGATATATCAAGATATTTTAAACAAGTATTTTTATGTAAACATTTATTTCGATAAGCAAGTAAACAATTATAATGAATACGAAGAGAAATAATATTTTTAACATATGATAAGAGTGAAGTAATTATATTAATATCATTATAAAATAATGAAACATCAAGATGTTTTATTTCTAAATAAATTGTATATGTTATAAGCCATTGAAGACAATCTATATCTAATTTATAAATAACAAGATATTTTATATTTTTAAAGTAATAATATTGTGATAAAGAATTAGCCATATTAAAAATGCCAAGTTTATTAATTTTATTAGTAGGAATATTTTCTATATGAGTACGCATTGGTGCTATCCACCATTGTATAACTGGTTGATTAAATTCATCTTGATCATCGATTTGCATATTATCTATTTGAAATTTATTCAAAGGTATATGTTGATGTTTTGTTATAATTATATGAAAATTTTTTTTTGATAACCAAAATGGAGTTTCAAATGATGGGAGAATTTTTTCAATATTCATCTCTTCTATACGAGCTACTGTTGTTTGAAGACAAAAATGTGTTAATAAAGGTAATGATGTTTGTAATAAATCTTGCCAAGCATTTGCATCTATAAGCATACTATGTGCTTTTATTTCCAAACGATATAAAGCAGGCATTGCTTTTAAATATTGTGCTAACATATCAAATGTTGTTAAATCACTTTCTTGAAAAGACAAAATTAATGTATGAAGAGTAGGTATTGATAGAATATTATCTTTTGAATGATTTGATGAATAGTATAGCTCATATACTGAATTTTCAGTTAATGAAACATTAAGATATTTTAGATGCGTAGCACATTGAAAAATCGATTGTAAATCTTCAAAAGTACATGATATACCAAATATTGTTAAATATTCAATATTTGATGCATTATCTGTTAGAAAATTCCATTTATTACGTTGAAAATCACTAATTAAATATAATTTTTTAATTGTTTTTAAATGAAATATATTACCAACAATATGATTTAATGTTGGTATTTTCGATGCCTTGATTATTTTAATAAAAACTTTGTCAATAGATATAGTAGATAATGAAAGAAGAGCATCTTGTACTGCTAACCAATTAATAGCTTCAGCATTAATATCAAAATAAAGTTTACGAAGTCGTTTAAATGCACAAAATGATGGAAAAAATGATAAGAATGAATATATTTGACCAGGAGTATTTTGTTCAGATAAAATTAATTCATCGATTTTTTCAATATATGCTGGTAAAAGACCAATACAAAAACGAAAATGATCTTTACGACAATTATAAAAATTAAAATAAAATCGTCGACATTGAGAAATAATTGCATCAAAACGTTGATTTTGTGTATAAGCAAAAGCAATCAATATATCCACACCATTTATATATTCTTCAAAAATATTGATTAAAATTTCATTAGGAAGTGTTTCTAATTTTGATACAGACATTTGTATATGAAAAAAAATGTGGAAATATTATTCAACACATAAAAAAAGAAATTCGTATATTGTGTAATTTCTTTTTCTTTCAAAATATTTACTGAAATAAACAACATGTGTTTTTCTTTCCTTTTCTGTGACAAAATACGACAGAAGATTTTTTTTCTTTTTGACGAGAATATCACGTGTATTTGTTTTGTTATATTAATACATAAATTCCTTTTTTGCATGAAAGTCTCTATCATATAGCATAGCTTAATTCAATATTTTCAATAAACCTTAGAATCATCCAATTTTGACATTGTGAAACGATGATTTTTTTCTTATCTCATCATTTTATCACCTTATATACTTTTGTAGAAAAACACAAAAGACACTATAAGATACATCGTGTAAAGCTTTACAATTTATATAGAATATAAATTGTAAAGCATTCCACACTGCGTTTTATCGTATATTTCGTTTGTTGAAAACACAGAATCAATACAAAATTGTAACTACAGTAGATATAGATGAAATAAGTTAATTTTAATTATTTGAAATAAATAAATTTTGTTGATAAAATCATTCATCAATTTGTTTTACTAACTATTATGATCATATATGTATTCAAATCATAAGTTTATGGTTTTTATATTTGTTACATGTCATTTTCTTGTTTTTTTTCATTATTTATATCTATCATAGATGTTTTATAGTTCATTATATACTAATAATAAGTATTATTTTACGGATATTATTCTTATTCATGTCTTTTATATGGTTATACATGTTCACTTGTTCTCATACATTTTATTTATATGTTTTTCTATTTAAGAAAAAAAAAGGTATCGTCAATATTTTTAATGATATCTTACAAGAAAAATGATTTAATCTTATATAACTATTCTTCAGTTTATATCTAATAATCATGCTTTTATAAATGATTTAAATCTATAATATAATTTATGATTTTTGCACCTTACATTGTGTCATTATTAACACCATTTATTTGTCATTATAAAATATCGATATTGTTGAAATTGAATATATAGTCTATTTGAAAATAATAGAATCTATAAAAAGAAATGTATGAAACAATGAAGAGACGTCTGTAGTATATATACTTTTCACTACTTTTATATCATTAACTGAAGATGAACATGTTTGATTTGACTATATAATAATAAAACGATTGTCTACGTTGTTTTTTTTAAATCAGAATAAATATCAATTTTCATATTCCAATCTTCTATAGTTTTTCTTTACGGTATTTCCCGTCATATCCTTATCCATCTGCATTATCTATTTCATCGTGATTATAGTCTTATCTTTGTAATTATGTCTATCACTTGATATATGACGCACTGGATTCAAGCGGTATTTTTAATCTTATTCATAAGTTAAAAATCTTCGTTATAGTATTAGAAGAGAATCAATATCTGCCTCTTTTTGTTTGAATGATCTATCAATAAAATAGATAATGCATTATCATCATTTAGAATATTGTTCAAATAGCATACACCTGTATGTTTTCAAGCAAAATTCCCAATACATTTAATAAATGAAATTTTTTTCATATAAAATACCGATAAGATGCTATTTAATATATCCTTTAGATAATACACTCATCACGTTCACTTTCTTATCATTTATCTCTTCCGACACACATATATACGATGGTGATGATGATTGATAGCAATCGGATGTTTTTTTTTTCTTTATCTAAGAATCACAAAAATAATACATATATATTAACGATGATGAGCGATTTTAAATATCTCATTAATATCTTTCTTAGGACATCTAAAGAAAATTTCGTGTGAAAATCCATTATTATATAATGTATTATTTTTTCCGTCTAAAGAACAATAATCTGTAGGAAACATATCCTATTCGTATTAATGTGTAATGACTTCTATCATTCATTCTCTTATATATATATATA